>JAQFXT010000531.1:0-33694 GCA_034683725.1 Strigamia crassipes
ATTTAGCCTTACATCCGATATCAATATACCATTAGCCTTTTGTAGGTTAGCGCTACATACCATTAGTGCTACGTTGGTTAGCTCTATATACACATTCCCGCAACTAAGAGCTGTAACTCTTAACCCTTGGAGACATAAGTGTAAAAGTATGCCGTTTTGATATAACGCCTTACGGATTTGGGGACAGTTTTTAAGTCCATTAATGAATGCGCTTTTAAGTATTTTTTAGTAGTTTGCCACTAAATTACTAAATGTATTGAGGACGCTGGCGTCGTATGCTAACATGTGATTTGAATTTGAACAAAACACTTCTCTTTTTCGTCCCAACACTACTGTTGTTAAACAATGGCACAAAACAATGGCACAAAATCATATTGCTTTACTAAGTTTAAAACTCTCGAACACAAACAATATTATTAACGCGCATATTGATTCTAAATTATTAACGCGCATGTGCAGGAAATTCTGATTATCAGCACCTCTACTGGTGTAAGCTTAAAGCTGTTAGTTGGAGCGCTTTTTACAAATACAGTGAAGCCAACTTAATTGTTAAGCTGGCTTTTTAAGGGGTAGAAAATTTTAATACAGAATAATTAATTAAATAAATAACTAATGACTACCAATTTCACTGAAAATCAAGGTTATTGTGGCACAAGCAAAGTCACAAGTTTTTAGCAAAAATAAATAAATAGTAGAAAACTTTTTCTATTTATGAAAGTGATTGTCCCCAAATCCTTCTAGCCTTACGCCTTGGAGGGTTAATTGTGGAAATATGGTAGTCTGTTGGATTGGAAATTTTTGTTCTTAAAATGTATTTTAGATTATTTATTTTGTGGTTGTTACGTGTTTGTGACACCTTGTAATATGTCAATAGGACATTTCACATTTGTAACTTGAAATGTTCGCGTAACCGCACATTTCCCACAACTCTTGATTTGGTGCTAGTGCTAGTGCCACAAGCAGGATGTTAAGAGGCCAGTTCAAACTTCATATTTTTTAGCAACAGCAAACACAATGTTATTTTAAACAATGATAGGAAATTACACTCTGTTGGGAAAACTTAAGACAAATTCAGCGTTTTGCGACGCAACTATGGTGGTCCTAAGTTTATAGGGGGTCAAACGAGGGATCTGGAAGAAACAACTTGATTACTGCTTTCCTTTCATAACAAAGGATCTACTTTGTTTTTATTTCCCAATTTCCAATATATTATCAGAAGAACTGCCAAGTTCTCTTTCAGGTTAGCTGTTCCAATATATTACTTGGCTATATCCAGTCTGCGACAAAATGATAAGTGCACCCCATTTTTTCATTATTTCTCTACAATGTGCACACATGGAAAGCTGAAAATTAAATCAAAAGTGCAAAATTGTGATACAATCAAACACCTGAAACATTTGGGACAATTGATAAACAATCACAAATTTTATCACAAACAAATAACAATAGAGGTGTGGAAAAATGATAAGCGCACTACAGTCAAACAGCAAAACTAATTAAAATACTTTAAAACGTGAACTTCCATATATGGATAATAAGAAATAATTGTTATAAGATTAACATTCGCAAGCATATTTGGTATTTGTTAATATTTAAACATCCTACGTGATTTTGAACTCGTGGAACCCAAAATTCAAGAAATAGGCCTTCAAAAAAAATAATTTCTGAAATAATTAAGTGTTTCCAATGTGTGTCATTTCATAATATTTTGGAGCTTTGGATCGTTTGAAGTATTTGCAGTTTGACTGTAGTGCATTTATTATTTTGTCGCACCTCTATTTTTATTTTTTTATGATAAAATTTGTGATTGGTTATCAATTGTTCCAAATGTTTCGGTGTTTGTTTGTATTACAATTTTGCACTTTTGATTCAATTTTCAGCTTTCTGCGTGCTCACATTGTAGAGAAATAATGAAAAAAAGGGGTTCACTTATCATTTTGTTGAGGACTGTATTATCATCGGCATTGTATAAGTGAAAAATCTGCTTTTTTTGACCAGCTTTTTAAATTTATTAAATTAAAAGGATCATTGACAATAAAAACGTCTTATTCTCTCTCGTATTCATCATTAAGATTCTCATTTTTACTTTCATAATCATCTGTAAGCCCAGTGGACTCCAAATCTTCCAAAATGTCATCTAAAAAGTACTTTTTTTTTGCCTAAACTAGTCAAATTTTCCACTCATTAAAAAAAATCTTCTTCATTTAAAACGACGTGCCAGTAAAAACGGGGTTTACTGGCAGTCTGGCCAAACTCGCGCTATAGCGGCATGCCGCTTAAGGAGAGGTAATTTTGTATTTCATTTTTAAAATAAAGTTACCGTATATTTTAAATTAAAACTCGCGGTTTATAATTGCAAATGCTATTTTTGGCAAAGATCTATAATTAAGGGCGACTTCTAATCAAGGGCGACTTAAATTTTCGATGCCCAATTCAACATAATATTACGTCGTGTAAACGTTCCTCTTTATGTCATGACAATGTTTTGCTTGATTTTTCAAAACCGTCGTCACAACATAAAGGAGAACACTTACCCGACATAATGTTACATGTTACACGTCTCAACTACGTTTTCTAAATTTGGAAAATGCAATTTTTAATCAAGAAACCTGCAATTTTAATTTCAAAATACAAATTCAAATTTTTTTTAATATTAAGGCGACTTTTATCCAAAGTGATGATTTTTTTGCTGCGACTTATAATTGAGGGCGACCTGCAATCGAAAGCGACTTTAAATTGAAGAAATAAAGTATTTTAACTATCTGCTGATGCACACCTACAGCTTATCATTGATTTGTTCCAATAGTTTTCAAATCCAGGCCCATCCCTACCCCTTGTTGGGTCCCCACATCTGGCGCGTCTCAATCTACCGCGAATTCGACCTAACGCAACCAATTTTTATTTTTATTTCCTCACAACTATTCGCGACTCAATCTACCGCGAATCGAAATACCGCGACGAACGCAAACGCGAACGTAACGACTGAACGTCACGACTGAACGTCTTGGCCGAATGGCCGAACGGCCGAATGTCTGGGACGCTGCATTTCGAGTCGCGGTAAATCGAGTTGCTGTACTCGATTTTTGCGCCAAATGACACGCTCCCCATTGTTGATTCAGTGCTAACCATATGGGCGCCACAGGTTAGGTGGCGCCGCCCCAGAAAATAATAGTTATTAAATGATGTAAGTGGGAAGTGGGAACACAAATGCACTAAGCATGATGTAAAATGCATCACACCAAGGGGTAATGCTGCTATGCAGTGGAAATCATTTACACTTTTATTTAAACGCAACATTACAACTGACGAATAAGTGCACACCACTGCATCTTAAAGGTGCAAAACGGTCTTGCAAAAAATCTTTTTAACAATTTGGGCTGGAAGGACGATGCATCTTTAAAAATACCTCTCATAAGTCACATGTCACAAAGCAAACTTTCTCTTCCACCAGTACTAAGGAAAAATAAAATGTTATGTGAAGCTTGGATTGACTCAACGACTCGACTCCCATAAACCCTTCGGTGCTGGATGAAAGGTCTCTTGTGATATCTTAAAATCCATTAAGAGGCAATTGGAACTCCTTTGAAAAATTCTCTAGTGGTCAGAGTTGTTGGCTTTGGTCCATCAAATACAAAAATCTTTTCTCCTACCTGTGACAGATGCCAGTAACGGGATGTCTTTGCTACCGGGTCCGTGACTTCTGTGCAAGCGGCACCGAAGAGCAAAAGTTTATGAGGTAATTTGTAAACCATATCGAAGAACGCTTTCATGCCCACAGCTGCATCACACTAGAAAAAAAAAGAAAAACAATTGTTAATTGGTTTTGATTTTGAATCATTAATTTAATTGTAATTAGTGCAGCACTAATTGTTTTTGTTTGTTTATTTGTTTGTTTCTAATTTCGAGTCGATGGAATCGATTTTTCTAACTGTATTCCAGTTGTAATCAAGATTGCACACTGATTAAGGGGTATCGATTCCTCTTTTAATAGTATTTGGTTAGTGCGCAAATAAATGCTGAAAATGCAATATCTTTTTAACGACTGTTTGATGGGTTTGTAATAATATCATGAAAGTCGTCATGTGATTAAGCGGGACTGCAAGGACGAAAAGTGCAGCCCTGTTAAACTAGTTTTGACGAAAATTTAATGCGACCTCAAACTTTTTTACATTAAAATTGCAATCAATGAGGCACACACCCAGATGCTTTAAAAGTTATCTTTCTTTTAATGTAATTGTACTGTCATGAAGACCATTTTGCATCTGGCATTTTAATGCTTGTGACGGTTTGGATCATAGGATAATACATTGTTTTGCTACCAGAACGTGTTGATCAATTTTAGTGCATCACTAGGAAAACAACTCTAAGTTATGAAAACGTAATTTTAATGACATTGGAGCATTAAAACAGCAATAAAAGTATTATGAATTATTATTAATTTATAGCACATCTTCAAGATGGTAGTTGAAATTATCAATTTATAAAGATTGATGTTTCACAACAACAACCAGATGTAGCCTGAAGGGAAAAAGTGGTCACACTCACTTCTTTCAGAGTTCAATCCCTTTGCGACCCCCTGAGATGAGAATATGTCTTGCATATCCACACCCTGTGCATCCAGATTTTGTGTTCTGTGTATCCAGATTCTGTTATACATGATTAGAGGGATTCCCAGGACCCTATTTTCTATTGGAGCACTCTTGCTACCTGTGGTGAACATAGTATAAATACTTTGTTCCAGAGGAAGTGAAATGCTTTTGCCATGATATTGCTTAAGCCCTTTGACTTAAAACTTGTATGTGTTTTGACCAAACACATGCAGCTTCCCACCAATGATGGTGACGCCTGTCCATTGTCTGTGGTCAGAAGCCGCTAAGGTGTAGCCAATCCCACTTGATTGAAGCTGCCGTGTATAGTGCTAGCCGCGTCAGCTATGTGATGGAGTGCTATGTGTGGCGATAGTAAGTCTCCAGTTACACGTAGCGCAAGTTCCTTCTGAGCCAGATGAAGAAGAGCGTTATGTGTGATATAATCTCCCATCTTTCGCATTAGCAGTAAAATTTCCAAATGATCGTCATGTACTGCGCAAATGTCCGTCATGTACTTGCAAATGTCCGTCATGTACTGCACAAATGTCCGTCATGTCCTGCACAAATGTCCGTCATGTACTGCACAAATGTCCGTCATGTACTGCACAAATGTCCGTCATGTACTGCACAAATGTCCATCTGAGCCAGATGAAGAAGAGCATCATTGCACGCTACCAATTCTTATCAAAATTAGTGGCTTGATCTAGGATCATGTGTCAATAGCAACAAGCAACGAATGTGTTATTATTAATATATTCACTCCTAGAAACCGGAAATAGTCGAATAAACTGATTTTGGCATCATGTTTCTGAGTGTGAATTACACATTTTTTACAATTTTGACAATACATTTATATTTTACAAATAATAATATTGTGGAATGCATTTCATGGAGTGTTCCTCACTCTATTGGCTCTTTGAGCGGGATGTGTTCACTTTGTCGCTTTAATTTTGTCACCTAGTGGTTTTTGGCGAAGGTATGAGTAGGCGACTTAACGACTGACCAAGGTCAGGATGAGTTACTGGGATACTATACTTTGAAAACTACCAATTTTAATTTTTTGGTAAGTTCATTTTGTTGTTTTGCTGATTGTATCAGCAACGTTTGTTTGAGGAACGTCGCTGATGCGTTCAGCAAATGTGAGACATGTTCAAGATTTATCAGGATTTCAGAAAGATTTCAGGTGGATTTCTTCAAAGATTTTGATTAATTTTATGGATTTTGGGGATTTTAGAGATTTCGAAGATTTGGTAAAGATTTGCTAAATTTGCTAAATCAGGGATTTGCTTTGGATTTAAAAATTTAAAGATTTTAAGTAAATTTTTTAAAGATTTTGCTTGATTTTGCTTGATTTTGCATTGCATGCCGTAAACTCGTACTAACTAAGATTTTGGATTTCAAAATCCATGAAATCTCATGAAATCATAAAAATCGTACAAATTGTCTTGGAAATTGTAGCAAAATCAAGCAAAATCTTTAAAGAAGTCTACTTAAAATCCCAATTACAATTTCTAAGACAATTTGTAAGATTTCATGGATATCTAAGATTTCTAGAATTTCTGGGATTTCATGGATTTTTCAATACAAAATCTTTTCTCTTTTGAGATTTCCAGCATTGGCTAACCCCTCGGTGTTTTATTTTGTCGCCAAAACTGCTAAGTGACGAGACGAGATGAGAGGTGACGAAATGAATGGACAAAAGTTTTTTTTTTTTAAATCGGGCGATTTTTTACGAGGCGACGAAATGACCTCGCCTCCTTCGAGTCTTTTGTCATATTTTATAAATGTTCAACTGAATAAATTTATTCTAATTTTCCGAATTTACTTGTTGACCATGCTCAGTTAATCACCTACTCAGTTCTATACATGGAAACCCAAAGGACACAAAATTTCATAATACATTTTACAAAATGTAGTATTATTTTCAAACCACTAGCATGCAAAAATGTATCACAGAAAGCATTCTCAAAAGGCATTCTCAAAATGAAACACAATGCACATCAAAATACATAGCAATACGTTGAAATATAATTGTAATGTATTTTTGTACCATTGGGCTATTATATCTGCCAGATACCAACCAATCCCAGAATAACACTCAAATTGACACATCGAGTTAAGCAAAAAAAGAAATTTTTTTTTCAAAAGTGCTACAATACTTTATTTAGGCTTAAGAGTGTAATTTATGCTTGGGGACTACAAAATAGGTTTCATGTCTGTGTCTATTCTAATAAGTATTCCGACTTTAATTGTCTTAGAAAACTTGAAACTGCCACAAGAATTAGTCAATCAGCATTCAACCATGACAAAATAATGTCTACCCACTTAACACAAGAGACATTCGAGTGACTTTCAATGTATATCATGTCTACCAGAAAACTAACACCACACACCCACAGTTATCTGGAAAACTATGTCCATGTAAACTTAGGATATATATCAATCGTTATTGTGGTTCATATAAATTACATCACAAAGGATTTTTTTCTTACTTTGAGTTCACGCAGGAAATGATTGATTTCCGGTATCAATATTGATATTAACCAATTTTTTGTCTGAAAGAACTTTTTCTCTTCAACATCAATTTTTTTAAATTATCTTCCTTCTTGTCATTTTCTAAAGTATCTTTAACAATCATCCTTAAGACTTGAGTGTATCTAACAAAGCATGTAGAAGTGCAAGTGACAACTCCAAGGGTCCATGAAATCAAACTGGTACTTCATTTTGTCTGCCTGAAGAAGACATGATAATTTACTTTGATGAATCAAGCACTTGAGTTTTTCTAACTCAATCTTGTACAATATCAATTTAACACTACTTATACACACTTAAAAACAATAAAACTGGAACTTTAACATTACAATTTTGCTTCCAATACGGATTTCGAGAGACTCGAAGTCTGAATGTCTGCAAATGTCTGATAAAAAGTTGGGAATGTAAGTGAACGCCAAACAAAAAGCAGGTTGCGCTGTTGTGCGTTTATTTAAATTCTATTCGTGAACTTGTGACTTCGTTGTGGATTTACTATTGAAAAGAATTTTTTTTTTTTGCAATCAATTTTTATGATGGATATATGACATGGACGATCGTACAGCAACGCACGTGCATTGGCGTCCGCGTTCGATAAGAAGAACTTTCTATTTCCCACTTGGCAACTTCATACTCATTCTTCTTCCATCACTTCTTTGAAGAGGAAAGTGGAACACACCAAAAAGGCGTCGACGTCGTCTTTAAACACAAATGCAAGGAACACCTATCAAAAGTGGCGGCAAATATATGCCCGAGTCGATTGCTTTTTTTTCTCTTTCCATTTGCTTTAGGAAAAGACGTTTTAAAGTGTTGGATTTCCATTAAAGGTCAAGAGAACATCGACTGTTACTCTTGTTAATTTAAAGAAAACGGATGACGCAAAATTATGATTATACTAAACAAATAAATGTTATTGGCTTACGGCTTTGTCTAAACTTTATTTTATTGTATTATCAGAGAATTTGTTGAATTTGTTTGTGTGGATTTGATGCAGCCGATTTCTATTTAAACAATGCAATGTGGCAAAGCTTCAGGGATTGTAACAATGGAAAGTTACAAAATGAAAGGGATTTAAGACTGTTGCAGTATTCATATTTTAAACGGTTTAATATGCTCTCTATCTGTTCATTGCGTACGTATAGAATGCACAAGAAGCGCATGGGGCGGCAATAGAAAAATTCACAACGAGACTGGTTGTTTTAAATCAGTTTCAAGTTAAATGGAAGTGATGTTTTATGTTAGAACTCGCCAAGATGTAATGAATAAGTTATATATTTTACATTTGTGTTAAAAATAAAATAACTTACAAATACACGCTGTAAGGGTTCAGAAACGAGGCGTCGGAGTTTATGAATTTAATGCTTTATTCTGGTTTTACATAGACCGGGCCTGCGAACGGGACTTACGGTTGACCGGTGTCTGTGTACGGTATCCGCGGGACCCATAGGGTCACATACGCAAAGCTTTAAATGTCTTTTAAAGCAAATAGGGTATACTCTTTTTATCCCAAGTTATTTGCCACTATAATTTAAAATACATGAATTTTGAGTGCTTCACTGCAGGCAACATATAACTTTGTTTTCTTGCGAGGTTTTTTGCATGTATGCATACAATGAAGGCATGAATTGTTTATTGGAAGTGACTGTTTTTTTAGTTTTTTTTTTAAGAAAATGTTATTTAATTTAATGTAATTTAAAAATGGAAAAGAAATATTTGCTGTAGCATCACGTTTCAGTCATGAATGTTTAAATTCTGAGAAAACAGGAATAATATAACATTTGTCAAATACTAATGCTGATTATTTGTTCTTTTAAACTTGAATTATTTAGTGTATGGAATATGAAATTAACTTAAATTCTCTTGAAATAAGTTATATGCAAACTCGGGAGTGTAAACAGCTCAACAACTCACCATGAAATTAGCTTTTCCATGAATTATAACTTAACCGGTATTTAAAATGTGACTGTTTCAGTCATCTACGGTTAATGTATATACATGTATTCCAAATCCCTTTACGCATATGAGAATTTTGGGAAACTTGTTAAAAATAGGCAGCATAATGTTTTCAAAGGTCACCAATGGTCATGCATATAAAAACGTTTTAAACATTTTTATGATACATTGTTCTAGCGTATTAAGAAATTAGCATACTTTTGCAACAATTTAGATGGGTTTTTGAAAATTTGACTTGATTTACTGAGTAAGGTGCATTTAAAGTTTTTGCTTTTGCTCTTTTTAGTGTTTTTTATAATGGACACCCAAAACAGCCATAAACAATCATCAAAAGCTGCAGAACAGAAAACACAAAGTGGTTTATGTTTGCTTTTTGTTTTTACATCCAAATTCAAAATGGGGGTTGAATTTCCAATTGTTCTAATGCTTTTACAGTTTTGCTTTAAATTGCACAGGTTGGCTTTCCGGTCTTACAGTGAAAGATATCACGTTGCTTCGGCATCCCGCGTGCAATGAGAGCATTTACGGTAACTGACTTTGCAGGTAGACATCCACCACTATACGTGAGTAAATTCATAATTAGGTGCAAAGAAGTTGGTGGGTAAAAATGAAAAAATTTTAATCGTAAACCCAAAAACTTAATAATAAGTAGAGCAATAAACGAAATAAACTCGCACAGTTTTCGTCTTCCGTTTTTGCTGTTTATAAAAACACAAAAACTCATATAAACAGAAACGTTGAATGCATCCTATGGTCAGAAACATTTTCTGTTTGATTTGAACACATCTAGTGTGAAATCTGAAATGTGTTTTAATATTTATATGACAGGACCGGGTTATTTTTGTACTAACAAACTACCCGTATCTCATTTCTGCTGTAGATCTTGTTTACGCTGTGGTAACGTTAAAATGTTGTGATTAGGATCAAGTGAAAGTTATTGAAGAAACCCGGCCAAACAGCGCCTAATAAACGTCAAGTTTGAACGAACATTGAGCTTTCGCTGTGTGTATTGCGTATGTTATGACTTCTTCACGGAAAGGAAAGGTTATTTGTGGCGTTTCAAATATCAGTGGCGCTCGCAATTGAGCGGAAATTCATAAATTTGTAAGTTTCAAGGATAATGGAATATGTGAACTTTTTTAATCTTGTGAATAATTAAAATATTTTAGTTTTAATTCAATTTAATTTAATTCTGAAAATTTTAATGCTTTTTGTGGTCGTTTTGTCGTGCCGGGGCTGCTGGCTTAATCATTACCAAACTTTAAACATAGAATGACACGTTAGAAGAAAAGTTATAAAAGCTATACTTTCGCCGGGGGAATTTTATATTGATTTCTTGGAATGAAATATTTTTAAATTGAGCGCCATCTTTAGCACTTTATGCGTCAGAATGGTAAAAAACGTGCTTTTTTTCTCACGGGTGGGGAAATCAATTGCGCTGAATGCGTAAGGTTTATTCAAATCACGTTAAATAGATCAAACCTTTCTCTCTTTGTTTGATCTTTCGATTTTGAAAGAAAGGAATTGACTTTTCCTCAATCTTCATTATTAGTATTACATTTATTATTGTTTTACTTATCGAGATATAGTTACCAGAAGATTTGATTTTGAATCGAATTGATTTTATCAATATTTGGTATGAATATTAAGATTTATATTAATATCGACAATGTTACACACTAGAAGTATTGTTAAAGTACAATTTCTCCGCAATACCACAAATAAACGACAATACTTATGGTATTGCAGGGTAATTTCAGAGAGTGTGGATTTAGTTCAGTTCTAGTGGTGTAAGTTGATAACATTGTTTTTATCTGGGTTGTGATCTCAATCTCAAGTTTCATCTTATTTTCAAACAATGCTATCACACCACGATTTCTGCTATTGATTCGTCTTGTTTTTGTACGCTATTGTTGCAGTAATCTATTTTGCTGTATCAGCTTTGGTCACCTAATACACAGTAGTTGTTCTCGTGAGGCTTTAGAAGCTTGTCAATGCTATTTCATCCCAGGAAATAGGAAAAAAGTAATGTTGGCAAGATTGTTCTTGCTTGACATTCTCATTGATTGAATTATCATTTGAAAATGATTTCTAAATCAAGGGTTGGATTCCTTGAAGATTTTTATTTGAAAAAATAAACCAATTTATAATTAATTTATGTCGTTTGAGCTATAAAATATATTTGTCAACAAACATAAACAAAACGATTTTATTTTATTGCATAAAAACATCGAAAGTTTATTTCTCTGTTTATTCACTTCATTTCATCGAGTTAAAAATTCTTATGAGGATTTAGGGAAAGTTGTCAAGAAAATGTTAAATACAAAAACGATGGGGCGATTGGGTGGAGTTTAGAAAAGAAATGAAAAAAGTAAATTCCTGATTGAATGACCTGAAGAGTTGCTACTGTGGCATGGGAGTTGGAATTTAGCCAAGAGAAAGAGTTGAGACTTATCAAAACAAGACAATAAGTCAATTCAATGCCTTAAGAATGACGTCAACCTAGTGTCTCTGGAGAGATTTTATGATTTTTCTCTTATCTTTTTAGCTGAGTGGACAAAAATTTTATGTACTTTTGTTTTGTGGCATAAGAGAACAGCACAGCTCCAGCATACACCATTATTATTATTTCAGGCTCTCTTTCTTAAACTATGTTGGCTGCAAGAGTTTTATTATGACAGTCTCATTTATTGTTACGGATCGTTAGTGAAACTGCATTTTATTACTCTGATCTAAGTAAAGTTAAATAAAAGACGACAACCACACTGCAATACAGTGGTGCGTTTACATCTATTTAGGCCCCTAGATGCTGTGGGATTTCAGAGATCCCTAGAATTTGTTGGAAATAACTGCTTCTAAGAAAGAGAAATGAGTCGTGCAGTGAAGTCACCAAGGGGGTGTTCGCTTATTTGTGTTTATTGTATTTATCATGTTCAATTCGTGTTTATTTTGTTTATTTTCTGAAATATAGTGTTATTTTATTATCTGATTTAATCTGATTAATTTTTAATTAATATTTAGAAGTTTATGCTTTGGGATTGGGACTTTCTAAAAATTAGTGGCCCTTTTAGCAACCATTTAAAAAAAAATCTAAATAAATGTTTTTTTTTTTTTTAATTTGGAAGGGTTCCACCGCTGCATGGGCCTCTTTTCTTGTGAGGGCTGTGAGAACCTATAAATCTACTGGAATAAACTACTGCAGTAATTTTGAGCAGCTAAACTTCGTGTAATCCTAAAAAAAGGAGAAAATAAAAGTGGGCTTCACTGAGCTGCTTTTGGCATTTATGTAGGCAATTGGTGCCTTCCTAAGTGCCAAAAGTGAAGCACAAAAAAATGTGTGAAAAAAGAAACATTGCTCCTGTCGTGTTTCCATTATTAAAGGAACCGATTGAGAATAATTCTTTTTTTTTTATTTATTGCAGATTCCTGTTATTTATGGCGAGGTTTTTTCAAAGCACTCAACATATTGGTGAGTAAAAGCAATATTTTTTATTTGTTGTGTAGAGAAAGCGCTTAAAATGGGAATGTCTGCAACAGAAGTTTGCTTCTGTGTTTGATAAGCGTATAAATCAAATTTGAAATTCAAATTCTTGCAAGATAAAATTCATTCATCAAAGAATTATCTCCCGATTTACTTCTGCCGTTACTCTGGATATTAAAATCAAATAGGTATTTGATTGCTCGTGCCCTGAGCTACTTGTCTTGCATTTCATTGGCCTTTTGGCCTTGTGATGTTCTGTGCAGTCTCTGTAATCAATTATCAGTTTGGATTTATGGTTGTGTAAAGGGAAATCTGAAGCAACACTGAACTAAAATCTTTTTTTCTGTTTTATCTTTTTTTTTTTCGTTAAAGAAAAACAAATAACTTTTTTTTTTTTGAAAGAAACATTTAGAGGGCATGAAGAGTGGGAGAAAAAAAATGTTTGATAGACAGATAAATGAAATAAAATTGTGAGTTGACTTGGGGTTCAAATCAAGTTCCACAGAGCATGTTGGTCTTTTTCCCCATTGAGTTTAAGAAAAGACAAGATTTCGACAGCAACATCTTCACCTTGTATTCTGCTTTATTTGTTTTGTCCTTTGCGGCAAATGTCGGTTAGAATCGATATTGAGTTTTGCTTTTATGCTATTTTTAACCGGTATTACATGATAGCATCCATATTCATCAACAATAAAATATAAAATTTAAAAATTTAAAAGTGAAACAAAACAAGTTTGGAGCGGAAATGGAAAAAATTAAATTTTAACATTCGCAGATGAGAAATATTTAAAATCAAAGCGGTTTTGGTTAAATGTCGAATACCTACATCCAGTCAGAGACGGCTCTAAGGGAGGATTGGGAAACAAAATCCAAAATGTGTGCACAAGTGAACCAAAATGGCCAATTCCCTTTGAACGTTTTCTGGATCCCTCTGCGCCCAGTGTTGTTTATCTTGTAGAAAATTAAAGCAGCTTTTTTTAGTTTTAATTTTACAACATTAGATTAAGTTGCATCGAAATCCGCTATATCGATTCGATAAATTAAATTGAATTTTAAAAATATCATAGAAAAATATTAATTTTTTTTAATTAATTTTATTAAATGTTTAGTTATTAATTATGATTTTTTTCGTCGTTTTGTAATTTAGAAATTATGAATCTTCAATAGAAACTGCACTTTATATATAAAATGCAATATTGTAGCAACATATTAAACATAAAGAAGATGTAACTCATTTGTACAATTCCACTTGATATTTTTTTATTTAAAAAATGAATTAAATTGATTGGATTTTTTTTCAACTAAGTTTGACCTTAGATTTACAAAACAAACTCACAAATGCAATTTGCATCGCAAGTAGGAACGAGATTATCTTTATTTATTTTTTGTGTGCTTTAATTTGCGTTAATTCCATTTGATGCATTTCCCTGCATGGTTTGCGAAATGAATGTCTTGACATGTGCTTAAATGAATTGTTGATAAACGGGTTTAATTGGATCGGCTGCAAATACAATCTTCCCAAGTTGAATAAAGAATAGCATTCCATTGGGTCATGTATCTTCAACACTTCAGAAAAGGTTCATTAAGTTGGAAACGACGTTGTCGAACCGTTCGATCTGCTTTCAGTAATGAATTTAATTGTATAAAAACATTTTTTTGAGCTCAAGCACGTTTCTATTGATTTGTTATTAGGATTGGAATTGGGGAAATAGATTGTTGAAGAGGTGGCTCTCAATCCTCCAGAGAGAATGCTAGAAGAAGAAGCTTCTTAGAAGGGACGAGTCTCACGAGTGATGCCGCTAGAAACAGTTGATTTTTTAGCAATGGATTGTTCCAGAGCACTGAGAGAGGGATTGATGGAAATGCATGAGCTTGCAGATAAGAAACTTTAAAGTGGAAGATTTTTGCTCAGGCGTTAAGCTGTTTGCATGCGGGTTCAAACGAAGAAATAGTGTTGAAAGGAAAGTTTTATTTTTTTATTTTATTTTATTTTTGGGATTAGTTTTATTTGTAAGAATGGAATTAGGTGTCAGAAGGATTACTACTGCAAATTTTGTTGCACATTTTGTCTCAGGACATGACATTTTTGCGTCTAACTCGCAATTATTGATAATCCGCATAGCATTCGTGATATTACTACTGATTAGGGCTTATTTACTCGCTTACACGCTTCGGTAATTGCATATTGATTGAAAAAAATACGGTTTAGACTTGTTATCGTGACAGTAATGCACTATTGAAAATTGCAATAACCCAAGAGGGAGCAGGGTTTGGATGGCTTAGAAATCAATACATGATTTTAAGGCATTTAATTGAGTGAATGAATTTCACTGGAGGTCTCGGAAACCTCGCCCATTTACCTATTTACTTTTATTAAATTTGCACACACTTAGATTTTTATTTTTAGAGTATTCGTGTCAGCTGTAGGCCTGACACCATTTAGTAACCTCGGAGATGGGATAATCGTCTATCGGCAGGATACTCTGACATTTTCGAGGTAATTGTTATGCAAAGTCACTACAATTTCATTACGATGTGATGCAGTTTCTGCGTGTCGTTTTGGAATTAACCGCAATACTTGTCATGATGTGCTATAGTATTTTATGTTTTACTGCACGATATTATGCTTTTACTAATGTATTATGGTGTTGGATGCTTTAACTAGAGGCACAAATTCTATCCCAGAATTAAATCATTACAAATTTGATTTTAAAAACCAAAACCAGGCATAAACCACTTGAAAAACCATTCTATAGTTCGCGTATCGTGATGCCAAATTCAAACTGCACATCACATTCTGCACATGCATTTAACATTAGGAAATAAAGCAACAATGTTTTGGTACTATGCTGTAAATTAATTTTGTTAATGAGTTTATTGTTGTTTATTTTTTTTTATTTCAGTAATATTTGGCCTAATATTAGCTGTAACAACTGCTAAAGCAATGACTAGATTTAGGAAATCATCAGTGCAGAATGGGATGTGCAGTATGAATTTGGCATCAAGATACTTGGCGCGAACTGTAATTGTGCTTTCTGTTTTTGCGGTTTCTGGTGTCCAATCTGTTTATAGCAACACTAAACACAGATAAAACAAAGTTTGAATGCACCAAATATTTGAAATTTTTAAGAACGGTATAAATATCTAGAAATAAAAAACAATATTACAATATTAATAAATCTATCAAAGCTGATGACATATTGCGACTATGTGTTGGGCGGTGTAATTGAATTAGATAGATCAAAGCAAAGCAAACATTTAATTAGAGGTTACCTAACCTAATTATAAATAAACTGAATAATTCTTAGTTGTTTTATCTTATCACTATCATTTGCTTGGATGTACGTGCACTACATCAACTTCATCTTGCGAGGACTACTGGAAGTGGAGAATTTACTACAGCAGATTTGCTGGTAGTTACAAGTATCCAGTCGAACAGCTGTCACAAAATCCCTATCTGCAAATGTCACCATTGGAAAACCATAAATCCAATCAATTCGAGGGGATTTTTCAATCCAAAATTTAACCTTTACACGATTTTTCTTATTTAATCGTCATATCATATCAAGCAGCAAACAAGCTTCATAACAATTCATCACAGTCCCGAAAGAATGTGACGATGTTGACCTGGGGTAGGTATTTCGAGGGAAATACTACAAGGGGTTAAGTTCACAAGACCAAAACCTCAACTAGACATTTAAACCAAAAGCTGAGAGATTGGGTTTACACAAGTGTTTGATGAGACAATTAAATAGGACACGAAGTTATCAAAACATACGCACAATTTATTTTCTTAAGGGGGTTATTTCAGGCATGAATTATCCCCAGAAATATAAAATAATTAATACTAAACAGGTACTATGTCGACAATGAGAGCTCGAAGCTCTTTACTTTTAACAAATAGGCGTCTGGATTGTTGTTTTATCGGTTCCTTGCCATTTTTCGGGTCCACGTGGTTCCATTGTCCGTACTGCTGGTCGCCATCTTGAATCTTCGCTATTCAGGAGTTTTTGGCTGACTTTTTGCATCGCCACAATACCATTTGGTAAGGAAAATTTGTCCTTTCTTTGAAAATTATATCTATTCAGATCTAATAAATACTTATAACCTGTTCTGTACGAGTAAATATTTAGATGGAGTGGAGACCATTTCAATGACTTAAAGAAGAGATCTTGTCTTTTCTTGTCCACTTATCTGGTCATCTTGATCACTTTAACCCACTCTTCGTTAGCGTCGATAAGAGAAAATTTCGACTACACTCGAAGGCACAAATGAGATCATAATTATCCATTACATATCAGTAAAGTGTGGATGAGATTGCATTGACATTTAACATGCTGTCTGACGGACAAAAACGTCCACCACACAAGTTTGTCACCCACACAAGATCACACCCACACAAGATCACACCAACACAAGATCACATCCACACAAGAACACACCCACACAAGATTTCTATAAGGCCCAAGATGTAGTTTCAACAATCTCAGGTCTGTTCAGATCAAGTTCAAGGAAAGCAAGCAAGCAATTATTTTCGGTGGAATCTTGCTATTTGTACTAGCAATCGGATTAGTTAGAGATTATTAATTCTCCAATGAGAGTGATTTCCTTCCGAGTTCCTCCAATCCTGGGGAATATTTGGGAGTACTTTCGTGCCGGGAGTATAGGGAATGACCTTTAATTCCCCTTGTTGATGACGTCATAGGAAAAAATGGCCGTTTTATCCCTATTTATGGGTTATTTAAGAAAGAAAAGATAAATACGGCAGTGTTTATCGTTGTTTACTTCTTAAATAGTATACATTCCTATAGGAAATGGTCGGTTTCCTATAAACTTTATTAAGGGTGGCCAGAAGGTGCTGTTTACGTGCAAGTTGCATGCGTAAATAAATTTGACGCGATTTATTTTCATCGCGCACTCTGATGGGGATATTTTAAGTCTTTTGACGAAACGAGATCGTCACAACAAGATCCAAAAAAATCCCATTCTATCATCTCAAAAGTTGTAAAATTGAAAGAAAAAAAAAGTCGACATAACACGCCCAACTGCGATATTGCAGCCATTTAAGAAGTTTAAAACAAACGATGATTAGCGATAGTGCATCCGAAGTCGATCCTTAGGGAAACATGAATAGCAGTGGTGAGTTTTACAGATTGCTACCATGATTACTACACTGCTCCACTATTATTGCGGTTTGCACCTAATCCACATGGATTTACCAAGTGGCAGAATGTTAGCATGTTGAATATTTTTCTGTTAAAAAATTAAAGCCGGTTCGGGATCGAGTAAGATATTCATGGGAAGTATCTTCAAATTGCTGTGGTGGGATGAGAAGGGAGAAGAAAAAAAATTCATTTTTCTTCCCTTCGTCTCAAAACGTTTCTCAGGCCATTGAATTTTTATCTGGCATTTTGTGAAAGTGTTTTCGTGCTCTGGTATTATAACAGTAGTAATTTGGCTTGGCTTCTTTGCTGCAGAATGATACATCAAACAAACCATGTCGTAATGTATTTTATGCCTTAGTGGTTACGTGTGAATTTCTTTGTCATTGGCTCAGCATTTCCTTTAATTCGTTGGTTGGCGCTTGCGATCAATATTGTGAATGCATTTTATACTTTGCAGTTAAAGTGTTTATAATTTTTATTGAAATTATTATTGTTTGGGTTAATATTAGTAATCGGTGCACATTTTTCTGGCGCTGCACTGCACGAACGCTTTGTCACAGCTGTCACGTTTGCAATAAAGGCATTTTCGATTCGTTTAATGTGTTTACACAAAATAGAAACGTTTTTCATGTTGCATCAGAAGTTTGATGGAGAAGATTTTTCTAAACTGTTGAAAACGTGATAGGTTGTGTATACTCAAACGTGAAATTATGGAGAGAATTGAATACCACATTTGCGGGTTCAGCTTCTGATGCGTTCAAAACACTCGGAAATTCCAGGCGCATCGTGCAACTCGCAAAAATTGGAATCTGCAAGCAACTCAAAATATAAACAAGAGTTCCGATTTGACATAACACGAAATAATAAATACTTGCATGATGAACAATCACAGCATTGGGAAAATTTTCTGACAGCCGTCATGTGGAAAAAAACAACACGAAACTTCATTTATTTATAGAAAAAAGAAAATATGAAGAAAACAATTAATTTTTAATTGATAAATTCTCGTAATATTAGACCCATGACAGGGAACATCATTAATAACAACATTTGTCAAATCCAAAAGCTTGGAAATGATATTTGTCAAAATATTTGATTATTTATTTTGAGAATTTATTTCACACCAACAATCAAATAAGATAAGACTTTTTTTTATCACATCCAAACGATTTCGGTTGACTTTAAAATTCTTAATTTACTTCGGTGGGGTTTTTCGAGGGAAGGATAAAAATGTAATAGACAAATTTTGCGTCTATTTTGTGCAGGAAGAACTAGGAGGAACCAGGAGAAACCAGGAGGAACCAGAAAAAACTAAGAGAAATCTGGAGGAACCAGAAAAAACTAAGAGAAATCAGGAAGAATTACGAGAGCCAGGAAAAACTACGAGAAATTAGGAGGAACTACGAAAAACTAGGAAGAGCCAGAGAGAACCAGGAAAGGTAAAGAGTGTTTTATTTTAACAGATTTCTTGAAATTATCTGCAGTTGAGGATGAGGGGGTCATTGGTAATTATGATTCTACAATGGGAACATGGTCTTTGACTTTGGGACATCTCATCAAGGTCATTGCCAAACGAGCTCAAAAAAACATTCAAGGTAGAGAAAAATATCGAAAAGTTGTAGAGCTAAATTTGTTTAGTGTAATGTCATTATCCAGCCAGGATGTCAATGGGAAACTTTATTTTTTTTAGAATAAAGGAAGCAAAGAAAAAATAACAACATTAGAATCACCATTACTTTTTGTGTGAACAGAATGTGAATTGGAATGGAAAAAATTCGAATTACATTTGACGTCAAAGAAAAAAAGAAATTGGTCTGGGTTGGATTAGTGTCAGTTACCGCTCCATCTTTATTGTCAAGGTGTTTTTTCTTCTTCTTTATAATTAAAATTTTAAAAACAAACTTTGAAATAGAAAATTAAGTGGAAAACCAGTAATGAAAATAACTTACTGTTGTAAAGCAAACTAAGTGCTTTTACTTTGTACTTGTAATACTAAAATACACATCTTGGTTGTTTAAACACGCAAAACTGTACAAACCAAAATATCGATATTTACATGGCAACAAAAAGTATTCAAATTGCAAGTTAAACATATGCTAATTCGTATAGATTAATGCCCCGGGTAAAAATAAATAGAAATTATTTTGAGATCATCTTTTTGCTTATTGTAATTTTTTAATACCACAAACCTCAGAATTTATTAGGTGAATGTAAGTGTGGAATATTCATAATATGCAGGTGGTTGCATAGGGAGAGGAGAGAGAGTGGCATGTTTTTGCTACTAGTTGAGACTGAGCTTTAAGAGCAGGAAATGAGGCTTCTTACATGGATAGAATGGACTTGGGTCTTTATTCAGTTACAAATGGAAAACATCTCTAGGATATTTTATAATAGATATAGATAGGCATCTGGGATGTTACAGTGCAAATTTCATTGTTACTTGGAGGAAGATTATCATTTATATCAGTAGCGCTGGGTTAAGTTTCAAAATTAGCAGTTAAACAGTGTTTTTAAAGAGATCGCAGGAATACAGATAATGTTTGAAATTTTTGGTTTTTTGCTTAATTCCTCTATAATTATTGGTGGAAAAACGAAACGGCCTGGACTCTGAGGAGTCACGAGCCGGGAGTTGAACCCAGATTCCCCGCTTGCCGGACGGGTGCTCTACCAATTAAGCTACCTAGGACTCCAACAGAACCGGCATCGTTTCGCCTTATATTTTTTTCCACCAAACCTGGCCAGTCCTATTAAGGACTGAGACTACTTAATACATTAAATAAAGAAACGGACGACAAATTTGAAATTTGTTAAAATAAATTCTAATAACCACGATGTTTGGTTTTCTGCCAGATTTACACAACATTGCAGTGAAGTGTTGTCGCTAGGCACATTCAATAGCACGTAACACGAGAATTAACACGAATCTCGGGGAAGTCGTGTTACCTGATAAGTTTTCGTACCAACTCTCGTGTTGTGTTTTTGTTACACAATGTGACCCACATTCCGCACCAATGCGTGTTTTAATTTATTTGCAAGCGAATCAAGGCTGTGACACTTCACTGCAACGCTTGTGTAAAACTAGCATTTTTTTTTTATTGTTTAAATTCTGGCATTGTTATTGGAATTGTTATTTCATTGTAGTAAATCAGTGATGCTTTTACCATTTTCTAATTTCGAATTTTCCATATCTCTGATGGTTTGAAAGTTGACAGACATTGATCTGAAAGTCAAAGGTCATCTATCAAAGCACTATCGCCACTTTCCATCCAAAATCAAACAATTTTGACATTTTGGTTTGTTTAGAGTTATTCCGCTACAAATTCTTAAAAGAAAAGCCCTGTTTAATAATAATTTGTTAATTTTTATTTTAAATTTACAAAACAAAAGTTTGTTGCTGCGTTTGGAAGAACATTGCCTACAAACATTCTTGTGTCTTAGTAAATATCAAGTGTCAAGAATTTGCAAGGCTAACTCATAAGAATCATGATTTTTTTTTTAATTAGCAGTTTACAGCTTTTTTATGTGAGCAATACTAACGCCTAGCTTTGATGAGTCATGTCAGGAATGAATTTTTTTGCATGAATTTCGTTCTATGAGTAGTAATTTACGTTGCAGTTGGGAAATACAACCTAAATGAATTTCTGGCCGTTGAAGCAGAGCGGGCATTCCATCGCAGTCAAGAAAGCTCTGCGCAAAATTGAATCCTGTTGATAATTCAACAGCACTTTTATTGTAGAGTGTGCTACCAGCAACTAACTTCTTCAGTGCAAGTTTGCATGCGAGATCAGATGCTAGATTTCGAGAGATTATTCATAAGGCGGCACGTGATTAGGCGTGAGATTGCACTTGCGATTGCGTATGAGATATAACCAGATCAGGAGCTAGATTGCACGAGACAAGGCGCGGATTGAAATGTCAAATTGCTTCTTATTTACAGAGGAATAAATTTGTTTCGTGATATTCGCCATTATACATGCGTTCTATACGAAGAAGAATGTTCGATACTATCACTTGTGTGTACTGTGTTAGTTTACTCATGTGGAAATAGTGTAAACAGCCAATCATAATCCCAAACAAACAAACGGCTGAATCGTATCACTGGGCAGCGCGTTGGCTCAAATTGAATGAAAAGAGGGATCGTGATTTGCTGTTTGCATTGCATTTCCACAATAATGAAATTTTCTCTAGGGTACTGGTAAATCGGTTCTCGTCGATTCATTTTTTTAACAATTCCCGCATCTGATTGGATAATGGGGACTTTGTGTAGATTTCGATGTTATAGAACAGGAAATGATGAAATGGTAAAATATATTGTTCGGTTATTTGCAAGCAAAGCATTTTGCATTGTGCGCAAAGTTTAATAGTTAATTAGTAGAAACTTGTTGAAAGTACAGGAGATGTAATCTGACACTTTGCAAATCCAACACGTCCAGTAATCTGACACTCAGCAGGTCGGTACATGAAATTTTCGTGTTACAACTTATTGTTTATGTGTGCATGTGTATTACTGAGAGAGAATAGAGGTTTGGCGATTAAATATTTTATATGTACAACTTATAACTTATAACTTATAAATTTATAAGCTGTAAGTTATGAGCTATAAGTTATAAATCCATTCATTTGGCAAAAGCCTTTTTAATGAATGAACGTATAAAACGGAAGCTAAAGTTCTAAAACAGATTTATATATTTCATGGTTGTTTTTAAAAATATTTTATGTGATAAACCATGTTTGTACTAGTTCTATAAATAAATATGACGGTTTCCCATGGAGTGTTCATGTGCTAACCTATAGGTAAATATGTATAGCTTTTACTTATAGCATCACTTATAATTCTGTTTTATAAGTTGCATTTTGCACATATAAACGTATAACTTATAAAAAAAACGTCTAACTTATATCTATAAGTTATAAGTTACACGTTTTATGAAATTAAAAAAATGTAATTGCCAAACCTCTAATAGTGTATACAGTATAGTACTGTCAGTGACTTGTACAGTACCCTGTATTGTGTGATTTTTGCTAAGTTGGTGTATTAATAAACAGTGATTTGTTCTTGTAGTTTTATTTTTTATTCAAAATTCAGTAATCCGACAATCTGCAGAAATCCAACACCTGCCGGTTCAATGTACGTCAATTACAAAGACTCTACTGTAATTTGCTTTTGCACTTGATGGGTGTATACAATTACAGAAAGTTTGCGACAAAAGAAAAATCTAGTGTGATGCGATCTACCTGAGTGCACTATCGAACTCGACTTTTTATCTTTTTCTTATCTGAAACTTTGTGTCTTTTAAAGTTGATATAATTTTGTGGAGGTCTTTTCTGGAGGTATAGTGGGAGGTTGCGCTTTGCCAAATGCTGTAGGCAACTTTTACGACGGACCAAATTACTCTGCTGTGATCAAATGCAGTTTTCCTTTCCTCTATTTTTCGTTGCAGTGTCGTCTTGTCCGTGATTGGTTGCACTTTGTGCTTGTGTGTGTGTGTTGGCGCCAAATTAGTTGGCAAAGAGTTGATTTTGGCTGAATGTAGATAATGTTGTACTTAACTTGTGTGGAAGAATCGAAGACGAGTGTTTGACAACTTGCAAGGGGAAAAAATAGTTTCTAGTTTTGAACCTTTTCTTGTGAAAGATCCATAAACATTTGACTTATTTATGAGTTTAAGAAGAGGGGATGTGGCGGATGGAAAATCGATAAATTGGCACAGTGGAAGGGAAAATATAACAGAATGAATAAATTTAGTAAGCCGTGTCTGTATTAGTAGGTGCATTCACAAAGTCATTTTTAACTTGAAGTTACAGTTGTTTAAATGACGTGCACATGGCCCTGTAACAAACTAGACGATCAGAAATGATGAAACTGGGATGTCAATATTGACAAATTGTCTAAGAATGACCAACCAATGATCTCAAAATGATCAATGATTTACAACGGTTTGATATCGTGATATTTATAATTATCAGCAAATTGTGATAAACTTATATATTGCAATATGCAGCTTTTGCTGTGCAATATACTGCAATAATGTGTATATGTTTGTCATAATGCATTCATTTTTACATTGGAAAATAATCTAGCCGGCTTAATCCTAATCTAAATGTCGGATTTGATTTGATTTGTTTGATAACAATTTTTGTTAATTTAGTAAAAGTAATTTGTCTCGGTTCTGATGAATAAATTTGATTTATTTATGAATTTAACGTCCTTTCCATTGTCCGCTTCGCTTTAGTTAAAACTAAAAATGCATTGTCTACTGTTGCAAACAAAGAATGTTTACACATGCATGATTTCCACAGTTCTTTGTTCTTACGGTCATTGATTTGAATGAAATATTTGAATATGGTTGGTTTAGGCTCATTCCTAGGGTATTGTGCGCCCTTGTGTTTTTAGTCAAAACATTTTTATGAGAAATAAATGCGTTGTCAAGTGTAAAAAAAAATTATTTTTAAAGAAATAGCATTTTTGGGCCAGGAAATACTCTTTTGATCACAAACATGTATTTTTACATATACTGGAGCTCCCCGCCTTAATCTGGCTTTTCTAGGGCAGCGTCCTCTAACCTGTGGTGCCCTTGTGTGCAGCGCAAAATGAATAATGGGTAGGAACGGGCCTGAATTGGTTCTACGACTTAATTTTACGTATGCAGTCCTATAAATAGAAAGTCATTCGAGTTCAAATGAGCAATGCGACTAAAATACAGTATGTGGAGCTTAAAATGTCAATTGCAGGGACTTTATTACAATAATACTTTGTTTGTGGCGCGATGCATAATTGGACTTTTGCGTCACCAGGTTTAAATTTCCAAATTTAGGGTTTTAATTCAGCCGATCTTTGATTAGACATGACAGACTCAGATTTAAGCATTTTTAAATGTTATGAAATCAGATCTGTGCCATATTTTACTACATATTTTATTACCACGACATCTAATACTCACTCAGAGCAGAGTCGTAGTATAATTATATTGAACATTTGACAAAATGTTTACGTACAATGATAGAGGAACAGATTTACGTAATTATGGAACTTGCCGCAATCTAGTTAATAATCTCGTAAGGTCATAACACCATAAGGTTATAAGAACCAACTTTTTATAAGGAAACGACATGTCTGCAAATTTTCTACCACGAATGGTATTCGGTAAGATAAAATCATGAATCGGTCCCAGACCCGAAAAAATTATCACCAGTAATACCACGAGTGGTCTTTGATAAGATACTATCACGACTCGATTCAAGACCCACAATAATATCAGGAGAATATGTCCGTGCAACCAGCCGATCGGCGACTTCGGCGCTCGCTATTGGTCGAAAACTAACGCGTGGTTTTATCATGGAATATAACTCAGGTGGGTAAATCGTACTATTAATTACAGGATGCTTAAATTTCTTACACTTAACTCAATAGTGTTCAGTTTTAATTATCCATTATCCATTATCCAACTCGGTTGAAATTAGTTGTTCAATCTACACAAATTTGAATTTACGTTGATGCAAAATTGATTATTTCACTCAACCAGTAAGTTACCAATTAAAGAGGTAGATAATTGAAAAATGATTCATATTAATGTCAAATTACACTGATTATAAAGTTTTTTGCGGGCTTGATACATATTGAAAGATCGCATATCCTACCGCTTTCCGGGATCAGTGGAAAGCATGTTTGACCACTACAATATATGTTGTAAACTATAAAGCTGCCATATGACAAAATTTTCCGTAAATCATCTTTTCTCCAATGGGGTGGATATTAGACAGAATAAATTTACAAAGCATCATGAGTGCCTTCATTGAACATGTGGCAGAAGGATCTTGTGTAGAACCCGACCTGAAACGAGCATTGCATAATTTATGGTTTTTGCTTGATGTTGTTTTGTGTGTTTTCAGGGCTCTTCCTGTGTATATTAGGTTATGAGCCATTAGTATTAGTTTGTGCACTCCGATGCGAAGCCTCTTTAAAGGAAAACTTTCTGACAAACATAAAAAAAATTGATCTAAAATTGATTTTTGGTGTGCAGCAAATATAATACTAATGTATTTTGGAGTTTTCATGTTAATGCAAATGTACGAGTTTGCATAAATTCAACCATTGTGGTTAATTGGTTAAAACATAAACCATTTTATTACAGGTAGGGGGCGTTGACGGTAGCGGTCAGCATCATGAGATCTTAAAGGGAGATTACAAGTATTGTGGGGAAACACCCCAGCATTCCCTCATTTGTGGGAACAATTAATAGAATAACTTGAAGAAGCGAGATGAAAGCAACAAAGAAGAACATCGAAATAAATTAAAACTAATACTAGGATATTTAAATTGACTAAATTTACGCGATGTTACAATAGATCTAAAATGAGTGCATTAAAAAACACGTTATTAAGTTTATAAAAATGCCAAAAATATGGTTCATTTTAAAGCACCACAACAACCCGTAAAACTTGGTTGGTTTCGGTGTGCATGCAGACGAGCGAGTTCTGTTTCTACGAGTCCTTTTAGTCCAAGCAGAACCGGATATGCCTTCAAAAAAATTGGTTTTACAGTAGGGTCAACGTCAATTTTCACCTTCTTCTTGGTGTAGCAGCTGACTTTATTGCAAAAAATGTTTGCATGTTTTTTGAGAAGTTCCTCCAATGTTGAGGCTGCTTTTGGATCCAAAGGAGCGGTAGATTTGGACGTTGAAATTGCAGTGGGAGTACCCATTTTGCATTTATGAATTTTGCCTGCACACATTGCGATGCCGCCCTTTGAGAGCAGGCTGAACATCTCGAGCCAATCACGGCCCATTAGTGATGTGGTGCTATCAGTAGAAACTGCCATTGGAAACAGGCATTTTTGTCCTTTGAACGTCACAGTGACTTCACACTCCTTATATGGGACTGCAGCTGCAAAGGAATTTTGGAAAAGAATTTAGTGTATGTGTTAAGACCGATGATTGTCATAACCGCGCCAGTATCAATTTTGAGTTGTAGTTTAATCTCTTGTACGTCCATCGTGATGTTGAGAGGGCGCCAGCGAGTCAATTTGACAAAATGAGTTGTCTTCTCTTTTCCTTTTGATATGCATGCTTTATGTGCTCCTTGCGGCCTCACTTGTTGCGCGTAGTATTCTTGTATTTGCAGTCGTCACGTTTGTGATTAAGACTGCTGCATGCTCTGCATTTTGCTGAATCTGCAGTCGAGTTTGAGTTAGGCGGCTTGGTCGCGTTTGTGGTGCTCCTTGAGGAGCGATTGCCACGTTTGTTTGCGTTGTCGAACTTTGGTTTTGATGTCTTTTGGCTAGTTTGATGAACTGTTGCTTTCGTACCAGAGTTCTGGAATCCAGTTGCTTCCCGCATGGTCGTCTCCATTGTTGATGCGGTGTGGAGGGACTTTTCTAGAGTGAAGTCTTTTTCCAGATCTGCGATGGCTTTTGAATGACTTCAGAACAAAGCCCTTGAATAAAACGGTTAGCTATCATGAAAGGCAGCAACACGTCTTTAGCAAAGTTTTGCAAGTACGACGTGTTGCTTCTACGAGTGCAACTACGCATTGAGTCGCAGATTCATCAGGCGCCTGATTCCGTTGATGGAATCGAAAGTACCCGTCACATTGCAATGGTTTAGAATGCTGGTGGTCAGTTAGTAAGGTGGTCAATCCCAGAAAAGTCTTCTCTGATGGTTTGTTATGCAAGGGCAGGTCCGAAAGTTTCGCGTAAGTTTCGGTCCCAACGCATGTCATCAACCAGCTACTTTCTGACCATTATCCACAATTGCATGACATTTAAAAAACGCTTCCAAACGTTCCACGTACCGTCCCTAGTCCGAATTCGGATCAAACGGCTTGAAAGTGGCAAAACCAGCCATCGAAAATGGATTTAAAAAAATGGATAAAAAACGATTAGTATTGGTCAAAAAGTTCCTTGAAGCAATAGGCCTAATGCACGTGACGCTTGGTCAAACTTTTCTAAAAAAAAAAATGACCAAAAAAAAACAAAAAACACTTTCAAAAGTTGATACAAGTACTTAAGTGAAGTGGGTGATTGTTTGTGATCGAATCCTCGTCACCAATAATGTGTTTGGGAGTCTTTATTTTAATGCAAATGTACGAGTTTGCATAAAGTCAACCATCGTGATTAGTTGGTTAAAACATAAAGTATTTTATTACAGGTAAGGGGTGTTGACGGTAGAGGTCGGCATCACGAAACCTCAAAGGGAAATTACAAGTATTTTGGGGAAAACACCCCAAATACATAAACTAAAATAAGTTTGAAACCAAATAAATACAGTAGAGTCTCTAATCGGACACTTTGCAAATCCGAAACATCCAGCAAGTCGGTGCATGAAATTTTCGTGTTACGGCTTGTTTATGAGTGCATGTGTGTCAGACAGAGAATGATGTGTACAATACAGTACTGACAGTTGCTAGTTGTTTGCACAGTACCTTGTATTGTGTGATTAGTTTGGTAAGTGTATTAATAAACAGAGTGCTTTGTTCTATTCAAAAACCAGTAATTCGACCATTTGCAGTAATCCGACACCTGCCGGTTTGATATACGTAGGATTACAGCGACTTGACTGTTTTTAAATTATTTTTTGGCTTTGCAAATTTATATCTCAGGTAAGCACAATAATGCGCATTATTTAAGAAAATTCAATAATGATTTATTTATTTCATTAATTGCAATTATTTTTAAATGCTTTGCGCAAACTTTAAGCATTTGCTTAACCAATTTGGTCGAACCTAATGTTGAGACTTATGAGGTTAGTGCCACTTCTATTAGCCTACTTGCATTAGAATTTGATGTCTTTGATGTCTTTGATGTCTTTGGTAAGTGGGGCACATTGTAGATTTGTGCGGTTTAAACTATTTCATTTGCGGTAATTGTTTATGCTGAAATTCTGTTTGCTTTTTCAAAGTTTGCATTGTTTGCTTAAAGCAAATGTGTTTTCGCTCTCCCCACTCTTTTGACACGACTGACTTAATGCATTAGTCATCCACCAACAAACATGTTAAAATGAATAAGTGAACACATACAAGTTGTGCACTTTTTCCACCCACTAAGAACGAGGGACTCTCAAACCAGAGCCACTTTACTCGAGACCTGAGGCGCAGAAATGGGCGAGGGTGGAGAGAAGAATCTATTGGAACGCGAT
Source organism: Strigamia crassipes (assembly GCA_034683725.1). Taxonomy (NCBI): domain Eukaryota; kingdom Metazoa; phylum Arthropoda; class Chilopoda; order Geophilomorpha; family Linotaeniidae; genus Strigamia; species Strigamia crassipes. The sequence goes on from JAQFXT010000531.1 coordinate 28,850, forward strand.
GCACGTGCGCGTTTGCTCAGCAGGTGATACGCGAGAGTGTTTTGCAGTCGGTTACTATAGCGAGGAGCATCCAGGCTGAACGAAGCGTTGCATAAAGGAGACAAATGATTCCTTATGTTTTTTAGTAGCCAAAGGCTTTTTCGGTGTAGTTACTAAACGATAGTGCTTTTCTTTATTGGGTTTGTGAAGCTTTTGATTAATTAGAATGATCTTTTTTAAATTCCAACTTTTTCTTCGCTTTCCTTTGAGAAGAAGCATTGGAAAGGTTTTAGTTAAGGAATACATTAATCAAAGGTTAGTGTGTAAAACTCGAAAGTAATTAAAGAAATGGGTGTTTCGTTGTATCGATTTGATATTCAAAAAAGTTTAAATAGAAATTAATTACCAAAATAAAGGATTTTTGTAATTATTATTGTTATTTTTTAAATTTACAGTCTAATTTATTCTTTTGAAGTTGGTATTTGGCATTTAAAGGGCGTAAAAAGGATTTTTTGATGAATTCTCCATATAGTAACACAGCTATGCAAAGTGTGCAATTTCACTGTTGTTCACTTTACATTCCCCACAAACGAAATCCCAATGCTTTTACTCGCTCTATGCAAAAATTGCCGTCATTTTTCTTTGCTTGAAAATATAAACAGTGCAATTTGAGCTATTATCGAACGATTTGCGACCCGTGGTATAAAACACCTCTAGAATTGTGCGAGTGACGCAACAGAAGCACAAAATTGAAACGTGAAAACTGTACGAAGTGTAATATTTACGAACGAATTGTCTGGAAAATGGGATTTTTTTTAAGGGGTTTATTTATTTCGCTAATTTGCTGGGGAAACATTCGATATTTGTATTAACTGTTGGAGGCGCTCTGCAATGTGCAATCAGGTTTATGAACCTAATTGTGTTTGACCGATAGGTGTTAATAGGACGAGCAGAATGTAATTACGATCGAGTGATTTCCACTGGAAGTAGCAATCTTTTGCTATTTTAGCAGCTTGCTTGCCACGAGCTTGCCGGCATAACTTCATTGATCGGCTGTGAAGTGTACCAGCGGATTTCTAGGCGGAGCTTCTTGTGTTTATATAAACTTAGCTTAAGCCCATCGTATATGATCCTCTGGATTTATTTCCAATTTCTCTAATAACAACGACCTCAATTTCTCGTGTGGTGATAATTACTTTAGTATTAACTACAGGCAATTACTGAACATTTATTGCTTACTTAAGTCTGGTTTTGTGTTGTATGGATCTGCTTAATGCTTGTAAATTCAAAAGCGAAAAAACACATTTTTTAGTAAAAATTCAATTTAAAAAATTTTTTTTTTTAAAAGTTGTCGCTCTTATGGATTTTTGTCTTTTTATAGTCACGTGCTCACATTTTTCCTTCTTTTATCTTCATTTATTTACTTTTTTGGTTTAACTTTTATGTGTGTAACACTGCGAAGTGTCAATTTAGTGACATCTATTCTTAATTAGTTTGTAATGGCTTTCATTTCTTTCATTAACGGGATTTCAAAGTGGAAATTTTTTTTGTTTTATTTTTTTTTTGTTCAAATTACAAATCAAGATTTGTTTGTTTTCAATTATTTTGGTTCAAATCACAAATCAAGATTTATTTGTGCAACTTTATACATTTAGAAGGTTTAACTGTAAACATATGACACATAACATCGCGTAACCAGGTGAAAAGCACAGCTGGGAAAATGCCATGGAAAGAGTAAGCTACCACATTGAAATGTCAAATCAATCAAATACTGGATAGCACTTATCCTTTTTTTTTTAAAAAAAAAAAATTTTTACTTTTTATTTTTTTATTTTTTTTTTTGTCTGGAGTTAATGATTAGTTATTTTAACTTTTGAAAATAAAATAAATTCTATGCGACCTCAATTGTAATTACAGAGTGCAGCATTAGAATTTCTATCTTTTTGTGGTATATTTTTTGTCGTACTTTTTTGATGATTGGTAGTGACAGATGATGGAAGCTACACAATATCCAATTGGTTTCAGTTTTGAAGAAGGAAAAAAAAAAAGGAAAATTGTGCCTGTTTAGATTGTACGCAGTCTTCGAGACAACCGGCTAAATGAAATGATACTTTTCGAAAGCTTTTTTCTCTCCGAATATTTGATTTTTTCTCTCTTTCACATTTGATTTTAATACATTTTTTTTTATATTTAATATCGTTTTTTGTTTTAAATTCAATTTCATATCAAAAAGTCAACCCAATATGCATTAACTTTAAAAATGAATAACTGCTGATAAATTTGTGTATAATTTAGTATTTGTCATGGCGACGTTCGTTAGTGATTTAAAAATTTTGTTTAAATATCGTTGTTCAATACCGTAAGATTAAGACACTTTACGGGGGCGCAACCTACGCTTCCTTGCATGAATGTGAGAATAGCCGCAACGTAAAATAAACTGGATTTCGTTCTTTTTTTTTAAAAAAAAAAAAATATATTTTTCTGTTTTTTGTTACCTCTAATTCGTTAAGCGAGAAATTAAGTTATGGGAACGGATGATGTGTGCAAGAAAGCTCAGAATTTGACAGTGTGCAAGTAAGGGGATATCCATAGCTAAGATCAAACCGAGATAATTTGTAATTGATATGTCGTCATTGATAAACGAGAATTCAATGGAATTCAATCAGTGGTGGAGATCTATTCCAAGAACTTGCATGCATTTTAATTTCACTCAGTTTTATTTTGTGCAAATTTTGAAGAAAAAAATAAGACAAAAAGTGGAAATCTTTCTATTATTACGTTTTAAAAAAATGTTTGATCAGTTTTTATAGGTCGGAATTCGATTTCTCGCCCATGGGTACTAAAACTTGCTTTAGCGGTTATGTTTACTATTCTGTGAGATTTTTTCTATTTACAGCACAAATTTCATTGAATTCTTCTTAAAGTCAACAATAAACTGATCAATATGAATGTGCGTGTGAGAAACCCACCAATGGGATGCTTGAGTGGTCATGGGTCAGTTATGGAAACGCACGGCTTTGTATGATCGGGCAACGAGGGGAAGTCTAACAGCCCAGAACTTGTTGATCAGTACCTCTGAGGTCAGTTGCAAGTTTAGAGCCGTGCTGGGGGGGAGAGAAACGGATCGTTAATTATCAACAAGCACACCATATACTTAGTTGTGCGAAACTAAACCGAAGAAGAAAACTCCTCTTTCATTGAAGAGTCGAAAAATCGAACTAGCTCTCTATGACGACAGATTCCGTTTGAAAAGTAAATAAAAATAAAACATTTTGCAAAGCGCGAATGGACGTGTGAACAAAGTGACCCGCGACCTCTTACCTTGGTGTTGTTGTAATAAATTCCCAGGTGGTGATTGGTGAGGATCCTGGGGTCGTCATTAATGTGTTGGAGGGCCAGTTCGACGGCCGGCAGTACACCGAGTCCTATTCCTTGCGGGTGGCCGAACGGAAAGAATCCCGCGATGTACACCTCCATTTTGGGTATTGCTGTCGACACTATGAGGACCCAGGAGCAGACGAGGAGCCCCGGCAGGGCGCACGTCAGTCTCATGGCACTCTAGGCCACCGGTCCCCGGCAGAGGGCGCGATTAGAGGCGGCCAGTTGCCGCCTCGATGGTCGGCAGCCAGATGCCGCCATCCGGGCACGAGCTGGGCTGGGGGTCTCCGCGAGCGTCGAACGCCGACTGCAGAGGGCGCGCGTTGGCAAGATGGTATTGATCGGGGAGGCTTCCGGTTGCGCGTCCCACTAGAGGGTGTTGGAGGCGTGTGATTTCTTTCGGGTGGGGGATGGGAGTTGCGAGAAAAGGGTGTGAAGGATATGGACGCGATTTAATACGCAATGGGCATGCGAGAACGATTGTCCATTTTAATTAATTTGGAATGTTTAAAGGGCCTAATTAATTATTTGATACGGTCTTTTAATTTATCGGGTTTTGGTCTGTAGAATTTTGGATTATTGGAATTACGTTAATGGTGCGATATCATAAAGCTGAAGCGGATTTGCGAGTTTTCTGGGCGCCGTCTTAAAAAGATAAGCGGGTGTACAAATTATAATAAGAATTACGGGTTAACCAAGCAATACAAAAGGATTTTTTTTTTCATCCCCATTGGTTTAGCATTGTAGATGAAGGCTAAAGTCCTTGTTGTCGGGCATTGGAAGGGCTGACGACTATGGGATGTTCAGCTAAGAGCATTAAAGCTTATGATGATTATTTTTCTTTGGGTTTAAGAGTTTAAGTAGTGTCATTTTACCGAGAAAAAAGTTTTAGGGTTGCATTGGGGAACGGAATCAAAATGGCGAAAGACACTAATATTGTTATATCGGATAGTGGTAAACGTAACGCGTCGATGAAGCAACAATAGTCCTCAAATTTTTATCATCGCTTCGAAGAAATGGTCTTTGAAAACAGTACTGTTTCTTCGCAACGGCGAAGAAATGATTGTCGAAGTATGATTTCCCAGATTGTTCAAAAATATATTCTGCAACATATTTTTAGATTTGCCTAATTAATGTATTGCAAAATGTATCTTTTTTCGCAGATTTTTATTATATTACGACAATGCATTCAGATTTCACAAGTATTAATATTGTGGAATGCATTCAGATTTCACAAGTATTAATATTGTGGAATGCATTCAGATTTCACAAGTATTAATATTGTGAAATGCATTCAGATTTCACAAGTATTAATATTGTGGAATGCATTTCGTAATACATTTTAAAATATGTACAGTAGTATCGTTTGTAAACCAATAGCATGCAAAAATGTATTACAAAAAGCATTTTCAAATGTATTACAAAAAGCATTTTCAAATGTATTACAAAAAGCATTTTCAAATGTATTACAAAAAGCATTTTCAAATG
>JAQFXT010000532.1:0-33647 GCA_034683725.1 Strigamia crassipes
TGACCTATTTTTTTTTTTTTTTTTTTTTTTTTTTTTATAAAAGATTCAGAAGTTTTAAAATTTGATTTTGAGGGATCGGGGGTATTGGTCGATTTATTTGCATCAATAAACACTAATAATACACGTAGAGGGAATTAGCTTTGTTGAGGGACGCTCTTTGAACGCAGCATTCTGTACAACACGGGTCTAAATTGACCAAAACGACTGAATTTAATATCTAAATTGAACAAAATTACTAAATTGTCTAAACTGATCAAGAACACTAAATTAAATGTTTAATTTAATCAAGATCACTAAAATAAATGTCTAAATTAATCAAGAACACTAAAATAAATGGCTAAATTGATCAAGAACAATAAAATAAATGGCTAAATTGATCAAGAACACTAAAATAAATGTCGAAACTGATTAAGAACACAAAAATAAATGCCTAAATTGATTAAAAACACTAAAATAAATGTTTAAATTGCGGGTGAAATCTAGGTTCTCTCGATAGAGCGCGGGTGTTTTTTATTTCATCTAAAGAATGATTTATGGCCCACTTATTTCAACACAATTCTGCTTTTACGCACGTTTTTGGGTGGAGGATGCTTCTCCAGGAAGCAATTAGAAGTTTGACTCTCATCTAACGTGCGTGGAAGGAAGCCATTTTGAATTTGGTTGAAAAAAACAAAAAAAAAAAACCAGGCATAAACCACTTAAAAAATCACTCGTTGTCGTTCCTGTTTTTACAGGTTTTCATGTTGGTTTTATCGCCGGTTTTTTTTTTTTGTGTCCATTCTGGTTTATAAAAACATTAAAAACGGCAAAAACAGAAACTTTAAGTGCTGTAGAACATTTCTTTTTAATTAACCAAAAGTTTTTTTTTTTTTTTTTTTTTTAAAGTCTGGGTCAAAATGAGAATAGTCGCCAGGTTGACGTGAGGTGTTCTTGCAAGTAGTCCTGGATCAAATTCTTGGAATTTTCAGTCTAAACGCTTGGAAAAAGAAATGATGTAAGCAAAGCCATTTTGACTCTTGAGTTGCATCATGCTGTTAAATATTTCCTTTTTTTCGTCTTCAATCTTTAATACATTTAAATTATTACTCAAGTCATTATTATGTAACATCGTGAGATGTTCGTGTAAAAATGTGATGATTATTTCCACTAATTTTTTTTTTATTATATCATATATATAAATAAATAGATTTCAATCTCGCAAACCCAGCAGGAAATATGTAGGAAATTAGATTGAAAAACTAAAAAAAAAAAATCTTAATAAATTGGTCCAAATGTCACAAGGTGTTGGTTTTTAACCATCGCACATAAAACTGTAGCAATATCAATTTTTTCATTCATATTTAAAAAAAATAATAAATTTTACATAATTCCTCACCTGGGACCAGTTCGCCGAAGAGAATGCATTAAAATCGCGTGCTATCTCCTCTGCCGCGTGAAGGTTTTAAGTGGATTTAATTTTTGCTAATCTATTTTTACATTAAACAACGCTTTTGAACTTGACAAAATGATTGGGATAATTATCTCTTTTCTTCTCATCCATGATTAATTTAATCTTGAATCGAAGAAAATTGAGAATCGTTTATTTTCTTCTACGATGACATTAAGTGAGTAACCAAGTTGGAGGCTTTTCTCGTTCTGCCGTGTCAAATGAGTGAGTGCACGTCAACTCTTGACACGGCGCTCACCATGAACAAATTTTTTTTTTTTTTTTATTTTTTTTTATTATTTTTATTTTGGCCTGTCAAATATTTGACATATTTGTTGAAGGACGTTTAGAAAGTTGTCGTCTTTGTTTAGCCCCAGTTTAATCTTGAGATTCAAGGACCCTTTGTACAGGTGAGTTAGCCAATCGTCCACACAGCAAGGCCGTTTGCTTCACTAGTCATTTGATCGATTTTATTGCGCACGTTTCCGGAAGCGAAAGGACAGAGAATGAAATTGACCAAGGTGCGAATCAATTGGGTGTAGCCAAGTGTAACTTAGTGCATTAGTGTGAAAGGCTTTGTATTTATAATGTGTGAAATCACTTAGATTTTTAGGGGTTGAATGAATATATTCAAAACTGTTTTTAATCACAAATACCCCGATTTGCTTTATTTATTTAGTTATTTTTTCGTAGTTTTTTAATTTATTGGCTGCGCAATAAATGATATGAGGAATTATTTGAAGTTGATTGATATAAATTGCTATTTTTTTTTTGTGGTACTTGCTGAGAGAGAGATTTAAATCAAGTCCCGGGCATGCTGAGACAAAACTGTGAAATAAAAAATGATTTTTCCGAGTACATCCGTGATTGTTAATTTATTTCACGACAGATTGATTAATAATGCGCCAATAAATTGATAATAAGAGCGAGAAACGAAAGACAGAAAAAAATATTAAAATTAAGTTTTCAAATAAGGGGTGCCGTTTTTTATTTATTTTTTTTTTTTTTATTGTTTTTTTTTTTTTTTTTTTAAAAAGCAATATAAATTAGGTTACTGATGATAAATTTCCCCATTGATTATATTACCATACCTGGTTTTTAACTACAATTATCATTCCAACCTTAGGTTTTAGACAATCGGCAATCTCACCTTAATTAAAAAACATTACATATTTTTTTTAGGTTAGGATTTTTCAAACCATTTTGCTTCGGAGCAATTTAATTTTAATAAACAGTATGCGGTATGAGTGATACGTGATACGTCAAACGTGTCTTTTGCACGTTTTGACAAGTCTATTAAATTGGGAAATTAAGTCTTAGTTTTTCTTTGCATTTCACACTTCCCTAAAGCTTCTTTTGATTTGTTTTTTATCATATCAAAATCAACTTTAATCTTGATTCAATATCTTGTCTGTCTGAGATTATTTTTGTTTTTGGCAGCAAACATGTGCTGCGATCTTTTGTCAGACGTTTTATCCATATTGATGTGTATTAATACCATAAATCCTCTGGTAGTACGCAGGCCCCCATTAGATCGCGACGTCTATTATAATGTGGGGCGTAATAATAGAAATTTGCTTACATTCATCTTCACAATTTTTTGGTTATTTAAATTTAAATTATTCTAATATTCCTAAAAGTTAATAATATTTATCGGTTAAATTGATGCTATTTGCACTTTTTTCTTTTTGCATTTTGGCGTAAAGGGAAAATACTTAAAAAGTATTTGTAAATATTATCAACTAAATCAATAAATATTATAAATTTAGGGGAATATTGGAATAATTTTGAGATGGCAGCAATTTACAGATTACTCAAAATTGGTTTTAGTGCAATACAACATAAATACCAATGTATACTCATCGATTATGCGCGAGTCACCAATAGAGTATGGGTAGAAATTCCATTTTGCTTACAGTATGCCTGCGTGCACCCGGAGGAATTACAATAAATAAAATAACTTTATTTATTTTAGTCTATCATTTTGAGGGGAGGGGGCTTAATCAACTTTGGGTGGGTCTTAAGTAGTCTTTAAATTGTGGTAGTTTGCACCTGGAGGCAGAAAGGTGTAAAAGTTTAGAAGTTAACCCCGTGTTGACGTGCTGTGCTCTTCACTTGATTTAAATTGAAAAGCTTTTTGGTATTCTTTTTTTTTTTTTTTAAATTTGTACTCTTTCCTTCTTTGTAAGGAGAATGGGTAAATCTTAAAATTGACGTTTGTTGGCAGTTGAAGGAACTACATTAGGCTTATTTAATTAAGACTGTTTGTCTCAATCGAAACGCAAGTTGGAAATCAGTAGGTGGTCAATGTTTTTTCTTCTCTTTCTTTCTTTCTTTCTTTGGTTTTTGAAGTTTGTTTATTTAGTTCACGATTTCTACTTAGCGCGACGAGAATTTTTTTTATTTAAAAAAAAATAAAAAATAAGTCCTAATTTTAGAGTCGTTCAGTTTGTTGGCCTCCATACTTTTTATAAAACCATCCCCTATAATTTGAAGCTGTGGCCTCACTGACCTTTGCTATCGGTTTTATGCTTGAAAATTATAAGCATTTCCAGAAGCTATGAAGAAACGTATATGGTCAAAAGAGAAAATGGACTTGTGACCTCCTAAAGTTGCTGTACAATACCTCAACTTCTTTTACCTCCCAGTAATTTCAACGTGTATTGCTTTACAGAGTGGTTGTTGAATCTGTCAGCAGCTAATCATAGGGAATAATTTGTGTGGAAAAGCTGTTTTCATATACACTAGCTTCAATTGAATGGGCCCTGATTTTGATTTCAGAGGTGTAATCACGGAAGATTTGTGTACACAAGTAATAAAAGTCTTAAGTGTTTGATCAAGGCTAATGGGATATTGCCTTAATTTCATATTTTCAAGTTTGTAATTGAGAATATGGGAACATGCGGATGCATAAATAATAAAATTTAAAAAAGAAAATGAAATGTAAACGTGTGTGTTTTGCATTAGAAAAGAAATTAGAAAAAGAAATGTAACGTGTGTGTTGAATTATGAAAGAAATAAGAGCAGTAATTTAGTTTTATGTGCGGTTTACACTAGGCGCATTTAATAAATCGTAGAGTGGTTGTGTAACGCCTTGTTGCGAGTTTAACACGAGAATATATTGTATAGAATTTTGTTTTGATTCGGTGGTACAATGAAAATATTGCAGGACTGTAATGTATGCAGTTATTTGTATCGATCCAATAATCTTATTATAATGTGCAGCATTGTCAAGTAACCAATATTTGGAAACCAACACAGGTGTCATACAGAACATTAAATAGTTGAATCAAACACACATATCTTTCTTTCGTAACCGGTTCGGGCCTGAGTTCCATTAAGGACTCGGGCCCGATACATGAGTGAACCCGTATCTCACAAGAACTTTGGAGCTTTTTGCTGCTACGAGATCGTAGTGGTAAAGGGTGATTTTTGGACATGAGAATTTTGTGTTAATAATTTACTGCTTTATGTTTACAAGTAGCGCTAATTCTTGTGTTGTGTTAATATTTTATTTAATAAACTGCTTGAAATTACTCAAAAAATAGCGGCTAAATTAGTTTGTTTTAGTCACAGTGGGCATGCGCACGACATTTAAACAACAAAGCATATTTAACTGAAAGTTAAATGAATGCTTTTACTAGTTTACTCTTGTCCGGACTACAGACATATGCCCTGAGTAAACCATTATCTAGTCAAATTTCTATGGTTTGTCTTAACCATATGGTTCAAAAATGCATTACAATGTATTGCGAAATATATAGCATTTTGCAGAAATTTATTTTGTTATTTATTTTTGCATGCTATTGATTGGTTGCTAAATAATAACACATCGTGTAAAATGTATCGTGAAATGCATTCTGTAAAATGTATTTTAAAATGCTATAGTTTTATAATTGCAAATGCATAATCAAAATAATTTTTTTTCAATTGTATTATGAAATGCATTATTTAACGCACAAGTAATGTACTTAAAATCTGCGAAATGCTGTTTAGTTTGGAATGCATCAATGTATTTTTGAACCATAGGGGTATATACTTAGAAGAAAATAAAGCACTTAAATTCAATCGTCATTATATAAGGTTGCGTTCGGATCGGATTGGACCGGATTTGCGCAAATCTGTATCCGATCCGAATACTGCTCGGATGGGAATCTGGTGAACCGATCCGATCGCTCGATCAATTTTTATCCGATCCGATCAGCGGATTTCGGATACAAAACGTACACGAAACATATAACATTTTATTTCAAAACCGAACAAATTTTTTTTCTTTTTGATCAAAACGAACAAATTTTTCAGATTTTTAATCAAAAACGAACAAATTTTCCAGATTTTTGATCAAAAACAAACAAATTTTTCAGATTTTTGTTAAAAAAACGAACAAATTTTCCAGATTTTAGATAAAAACGAACAGATTTTTCAGGTTTTTGATAAAAAAGAACAAATTTTCCAGGTTTTTGATAAAAACGAACAAATTTTCCAGGTTTTTGATAAAAACGAACAAATTTTCCAGGTTTATGATAAAAACGAGCAGATTTTGTGTATGCGTTTTGCATTATTGCATGTAATAATATTTTTTGTCGTTTTATTTTATTTTGGATTGGTCGGATAATTCGGATCGAATTTCGAATTTTTCGGCAATTCGATCTGATCTTGATCGGATGACGCACCGATCATCCGATCATCCGATCCGATGCGAAATTATTATTTCGGGTAGACTGCTCGCATCCGATCCGATCCGATCCGGAATCCTATCCGAATTATCCGAATTATCCGATCCGAACGCAACCTTAGTCATTACTATAAACGGCTATATCCTACTTCCTAAACACTTAGCATCATCGCTTGACAGACCATTAATAGTGAGTTCTGCTCATTACTTACTTCATAATTTGATAGAAATCAGTTTCACTTTTGAGTAAGTCTTAACATGCCATTACCAGCGTTCAAATTGAAATTATTTTACAAAGATCTTGATTTACATTTGGATCGTCTGTAAACAAACCTGCGCACAAGTTTACTGTCGTTTTAATTTATTAATCGAAAAAGGAATTTTTAAAACCACTAAGAGCACGTTTAAAAATCCATTGAAAAAGTCAAACTGATTTTAATCAGTCAAATTATGCAGTGACTAATGAGCAGGACTCGTTACTAATGATCTGTCAGCTGGAAATGGAGCTTTGTTTTTCTAGTGTTGTGTTGTGGGACGGAAGTTTTCCATGTTTTTGCGTCGTTAATTCGATCTCCAAAGGAGGACAATAATCGTGATACGCATCATTAAAAAGTTAAGTTTCTGAAATTGCGTGTAATTCATCCCAGGCAATGCAAATTACATTTCTACGTAATTTATGCACTCGGTGAGGCCGAAAAGAACGTTTCTGTGAAGTGTGCCTCCTAGTGACTTTTTGAAGGTGGGTGCATAAATTTTTCATTATAGAGAGGCATCCCACGGCGTTTATTGTTGTCTGGGAGTTGAAAAAAATCCCTCTAGGGCCGAGGAGATAAAAGCACCTGGAAAAAATTAGTTATGCGTTCAAATTAAAGTCATGGAGCGAGGAGAGAAACCACTTTTAAAGATATGAATAAAAAAAATTTAAAAAAGAATGCGAGAATTTAAATAAACTATAAGCAAAACGTGAAAACGGTTTTTTGATGCGGTTAATTTTTAAACCACAGAACAATAAAGTTGTTAGCTTTAACGTAGTAATGCGTAAGAATTTCTTCTGCGGTCAGCTACTGACCTACGCCTTGGGTTAAAATTGCTGACCCTATTCGGCCTTTCGCGTGCCGTCCGCGTGGATGTGACCTCATCTGATCCCGCTATTGTATTTCTTTATCTTGGATTTAAAACGAGTAAAAGTACAATTTATCTTTTTTTTTTTTTAAATTTATTTTTGTATTTGGGTGGAAAGGATTTTTAACTATTATTATTGTACAACGCATCTTTATGATAAGTTAATTCTTCAGCCTCCTGGTCGCATTTCTTTTCACAAAAAAATCGTTGTTGTTGTTTTTTTTTGTGTGTTTTTAAATGTAGGTTTTTATTGTGGAGTTAAAAAGTGACTTGGATTGTGCGAAGACGTTTAGTAGTGTATTGAAGGGCCTTGAATCCTTTCTTCCTTGTCCACTTGAGCGTGGGATAACTAATTATGGGTTGTGTGTCCAAAGAAGAGTGGAAGGCGACATGACAAGGAAAAGTTTCTGCTATAATGTATATGAATACAAATTAAAGCCTTTTATGAAAATGTTGATCCCTTTAACGTGTCTTTTAAATCTTTTCATGTCATTTGCATTCAGCTCGTTTAATCGACTCAATACGTGTAGTCGAGGGAAAAAATAGAGGGGGAAAAGGGAAATGTAAATTGGAGCGGTATTTATGGGTTAGTCTTGCGCGTTTGAGTGTTTGGTCAGTACAAGATTGACCGCGCCCTTCTAGGTGTTCACTCTCGGCTGCACATTTGTATTTTTACTTGGCGATGATTGGAGCTGCTGGTAGTCCTCTTGGCCTACTGACACATTTAGCAAGTGTTTGAGGCCATTCAGTGATTGGGAGATTTGGTTGATAATGTTGTGGTCAGTTGTGATTGGTCTTGGTTGGTGATGGATTTTAATTGTTTAGGTGTTGATGTTTTGACAAAAGGGGTATTGTATGGGTTCGTTTCCTTGTTGCATGACTGGGCTGTTTTATCCGGCTTTGGAAGACGAGGAAGAGAATTAGGAAAGATTGAAAAGGGGAAAATAAGGTTTGCACGATTGCCAACAATTTGTTGGATTATGCAAAATTAAAAAATTAAAAATTAAAAAAAAAAGAACAACAACAACAAAAAAAATTTTATTTTTTTATTTTTTTATTCCCAAATAAAAGCTCCAAACAGAGCTATACAGAGGTTATACTTAACAAACGAACTGAAAAACTCTCTAAAACTACTAATTACCACAAATTCTGTGAAAAGACAACAAAATAGAAACAACAATATGGAGGCCGAAAGTCCCAGGGGTTCTCAAGTTAGAAATAGAAAACTAAACGTATATAGTTAACGTTATTTATTATATAGAACGATTTAGACATGACTGCAATGTAAATTGTAAAAGAAAATGTTTGATTTATGCATTTATAGGTTATATTCATACGGTTCCACGGTGGTGACTGATGGCCTAGGACTCGTCCTTGGCTACTACGTATTACTTGGGCATATGGACAGTGCGTGATACTATTGTGAATTTCTGGATATGTTTTTTTTAATGCTTTATCTGCCGTAGGGACAATTTTAAAGCTTATGCGGGTAACTGAAATGTTAGTGTGCATTTTCTACAGCTTCTTACACTACATAGTGTTGCAAAGAACGTGATGCATCATTTCCCAGATTGTCCCCAGTTGCTAGAGACATCTGATAAACTAAGCCAGGTCGGGATTCACTGGTGGGTTGCAATAGCAATAATAGATATGGGGGAACAAAAAACATTTTTTGGTTATGAAATAAGTATCGCTGAAAAAGTGGGTCGTGATAGATTGCGTTTTTAAAAACTGAAGTATTGTTATAAGTTTGAGAACCTCTGAACTAAGCAATTCGTTTTTGTTGTTTTTGCTGCAACGTAGCTCTTGAGTGCAATAAGTGTCAGTGCTACTGTGTTTTAATTTGGTTGCATGGCATCCCATTTTTATCTAAGCTTAATTTAAAATAATATATATATATATATATATGAGGAAGCAATTGCAAGTGGGAAGTAGTTTTTGAATTGTTCTTTTGTTCCTGTCACCATCGAACCGACATTTTTTGAAAAATAGTGACAGCAATATACCTAAGCGGGTGGCTTGGGAGCCTCGGGTATAATCGTGACTGGTAGAACCTTTGATTGGGATTTGTAATCAGTTGTTTATATTCTTTGTGATATTGATCTGAAAAATGGCTGATTGGATTTTTTTTATATCTAGTAATTTAAACATATGCATGTTGCCTTGTCCAATTTTTTTTTTTTTTTTTTTTTTTTTTTTTTTTTTTTTTTTTACTGTTAGCTTTAATAGGTCATAAATTGCGAGCAAATGATGCCAAATCCGGGATCTGTTTGTTTAGGCCCCCACTCCCTGTGTAAAAAAAAATAATACGCTAGCAATATGAATGTCATAAAATGTCTGAATTAGGTTTACATTAACTAGCTGAACTTCTCGACATAGCTTTTTTTGTGCGCTGAGTTTATAAAACAATTAGTGTCAAGCTTCAAAGGAGAAGAAGGTTTATTGATGTAGTTTCATAGGATGAAAGGGTTTAATGGACCTTTTGCTTCGTGGAAGCATATTATTTAGGAGTTTGGAAGTTTCGGAGGCAGAATTTAAAATATTTCTTTGTTTGATGTGGAAAAAATTGCCTGGGATGAGTAGGACTAGGGCTGAGACTTAAAATAAACAGGAGTAACGATTTGCACAAGTCATGGCTGCTAATTGAGTGGTTTTTTTTTGGTTTTTTTTTTTCTGCTGCTGTGAGATGTGTGTGATGAGCTTTTATGACGTTATCTCCGTTTCTTGTCTTTGAAGTCAGCTTATTTTGCTTTAGTTTCTGGTAGGTGGCGCTTTTTGCAGCTTAAAAAACAGGTGGGCGAAAGGGAAAGTGCTCAAGGAAAAAAGTCTATCTTCTTATTACTGAGATGTGTGATAAGACAGAAATGCTTGGTTGACTGTAAAGCTGGTGTGGGTTTGAAATTAGGATTTATTTATACGCATTAAGTTATTATTCAGTGTGTGGCAAAATAAATGGAGAGTTTGACTTGAGGCTTCGATTTTTCGGGATCAAATTACCTAGAGATTTATTTTGCGGTATATTGCAATGCGATGTGTGGTCCGGACATTGGAATTTTGTTCGGTTCAGAGAATATCCAGACGAGTGTACGCGCTTTCTTGTTCACACAAATGTCGTATCTCCAGATAGGCAAGAGTATTAAAACTATTACACAATTTGCAATAAAATAGTAAGCGCATTCGTAAAGTAATATAAACTTGTTTATATTTTTGCTAAATTAGTTTAAATATCAAATTTTACATGTTGTAAACGTTTCACAACCTAATAACAAAATATGGCAAAATGGGAGTTACTAGACTAAATAGCATTGCAAATAACATATATTTTAACTGTTTGTCTCGAACTAATTTGAAAAATGGCGTCTAGTTTTTTCGTTGCAGCGGACATGCGCACGACACTTAAACAACAAAACAACACGAGTTTATGAATACGCTTAGTATTTCGTCTAAAATTTAAAGTGGGAACTGGGAAGAGAAAAGAATTATGTAAAATTTGTTAGAATTGGCCATAAAGTCAGTATAAACTGCGTACTGTGTACCAATAAACTAAGTAACAACAAAGATATTTATTCTAAGTCGTTTATTTTGGAATGGTGCGATCAATTTTAATTTTAATGTTCATCTAGAACTCACTAATTAACTGCTCTTTTCTGTGGGTGGAGTCATGGTCTTAAAGATATTTGCAAGTAATAATTAGAACTGCGGGAAAGAACGATCCACCCAGCTGCGTTCATTGACAGGTGATTGATTATTGCAAATTTAAGAGAGGATATGTGTGATGACTTTATTATCTACAAACATTTTTTGTCATCATTTGGAGTCGTGGAATTCATATAAAGGCCATCCAGTTGTTGCTTAATGCACCTTTGCGGGGCAATTGAGTATTTAATTTGTACCTTGCGCGAGTTTCAATGGCGACAAGAGGTCACTTACTTTCTCATTTACAAAAGGTGCAATTTATTATTGTCTTGGGTGAGCACATTTTTGATACCTTCAAGTGCATTTTTTTGCTTTCTCTGTGCAAGTTAATGGTCCACAGAAAGGAGCTTTGGAGATTAGCTAGAGGCATTTATTAAATTCTTAAATTAATACAATCGACGTTCTGCCGGCCACTAATTCCTAATGAACTTAGAAATGAAGATAAATTGAATTCATCTAATGTAGTTATTTGAAAGCAAAGCTTGTGTGCATTGAATCTATTTGTTTTTTCACCATCACAGGTCTATGACTGCTCGCTTAATGAATAAAATCAAGGAAGTGGATGAGGATACTTTTGCCTATTAATACGTATTTTGGGGAAAATTATAGCTCGCTCGGTATGTTGATGCCAAATTCAAACACAAAAGTCTGTGTAAGTTTTTATTGCACACAAGCGAATAGTGCTATTGCTTGTTGTCATGTCTAAAAATTATGTTTTGTGTTTTATTTGTGGGTGTGCAGTTTGATTTTGCGAACTGTAAAGTCCTACACGGTTCAAAAATACATAGCAATTATATTTCAATGTGTTACAATGTATTTTGAAATGCATTAAGTTTCATGGTACACTTGAGAATGAATTTTGTAATATATTTTTGCGTGCTATTGGTTTGCAAATAAAACTACATTTTGTTGAATATGAATGCATTATTTAATATACCGTACTTGAATTTTGCGGAATGCTGTACATTTTGGAATATATAAATTGGGCAAATGTAAAACTATATTGTAACATATTTCTCAACCATATGGGCTGTCCAACTTCTGCATGGATAGAAACCAAAAAAAAAATACAGCCGAAGCCTTTGGGCCCGAAAGTGATATTTTTCAATTAACTAGAATATTTTTTCTTAACATTGCCTTCAAATTATGTTTTCCATTAATATAAACATAATATGAATGTGATTAATGAATGCGGGTATACTTTGGTTGGATCCTGCAGCCAATGGAGGCCCAGGGGCCTCCAGTTGGACAACCGCGAGTTTCGATTGAGTGGCGTTTTGACACGTCTTTATTCACAACATAAAAGAGACAGATAGCTATTTCTTTTTTAAATACTTTTTCTTTTTGTCAATTATTAGCCCATAATGAAAATTTGATTGGTCAACTAATCACTGTTTACGATCAACCAATGAATTTAGTTTGTCAGGCGAGTTCAATAAACAATTGACACTCCCACAGATGAAATTAGTCGTCTTATGTGAATCGTGCCCGGCCAACACAGAGAACTATAAATCAAAAACGAGTTTAATCTTTGGAATGTAACTATTTCACACTAGGGGTCTTTAGTCCTTTAAAAAAAAAAAAACGCTTAAATAATTTACTTGCTCACCTTGTTGAAGTGTTTCCAAACTTAGGGATAATTGTCGACTGTAGGTGGACAGATCGCATCTACTGTGAGGTTTATTTACGTTAAAAGGAGGGGCTGCATTCTCCGGATCATGTGTTCATGGTAACACGTGGATAAGACTAAGAGCGCAGGTTTCGATTCGTAATAGGGAGAGTGAGGCCTTGCGAAGATTGTTTATGGGACAAGCTGTTTGCCCCCTTACATAAATATGCTAAGCTGCCACCTGTATTTTTGTAGTGAGACAAAAATCGTGAGGTATTTTAACACCTTTCAGGTGTGTTAAAACAAATTTTGTTGTCACAGCAACATAAGAGCTGGTGTGATGAATAGTGGTGAAATATTCATCTATTGTCATGGGGAAAATTCATTATAAAAAAGTGGAAATGTTAAAAAAGAGACCTTGTGTAATTAGCTATGGTATCAAATAGGTGTAACAATGAGGTCTTGCTTTTGAAAAGGATAAAAATTAATTACATTTAAGGAAAGATTAAGATTTTTTTTTCTTTTTCTTTTTGTGTATAAAGGAAGTGGAAAAAATGTGGAAATTGAAAAATATGAATGAAAAGATTTTTTTTTTTTTTTTTTTTGGTTTTCTTGGAAATGAAATTTGGTTTTGATAGAGAGGTAGTGACAAGAGTTGATGAGAATATGGCGATGTGTATTTGTTTTTCCCACTGAAGGGGCCTGGTTTTGTTTCCTTCAGCTTGTTCCCAGGTCCTTGAACTCGTCGAGTGCACCAAACACATAAATCCTGCGAATACCTTTTGTTGCTACTGAAAAACTTAACAAGTGGAAAGAGAAACTTGTAAGTTGCGACTCACCTTGAATTACTAGTTAATTCTCACACCTATACTTTATTATTTTCCTTTTCTCTGTATAGATTTGGAAGTCACGACAAATGTCAATCATTTCTCGCTTTAAAATGAGGGTCCATCCTAAGCACTGGCACCAACTGGGGGCCCACCAATTTAAAATCAAATTAATATTTGCATGATTTGTCTGGCCAAACACGATCAAGTCTTCCTCAGGAAGACCAACATTGGTCGAAAACGTTTTGGGTATTAAAAACCATTTTCGCGTATTCTTTAATATGTCAATCAAAGTATTGCGATTTGTTCTTGTAGTTTTATTTTGTATTCAAAATCCAGTAATTCGGCAATCTGTAGTAAACCTACATCCACCTGGCCGATATTTGTCGGATTACAGAGAACTCTACTGTATTAAAAATGTTTTATTTTAACTTTTGGTAAACGGATCGAGTAAGTGAGTGCCCAGTGTGCCCATATTCTAATGCGCCACTCATCATAAGTGCGAAGCAGAATCTGAATTGCCGTTTAGATTTTTATCATGAGATATGCGTTGTGCAAGAGCCGAACATGATGATTTTCGAGTGCACCTAATGTAATAAACATGTAATCTTTTGCCGAAGATGACGGGCAATGCAGAAGAGAGGAATGTTTTTGAATTTAAATCCAGCGTGAAGTTGAAGTGTTCATCATCCATAGTGACATGCAGTGACCAGAGGCCAACTGGTGGTGGTCGGACAGTATACATGTCTATGTAGCTAATTTAAAACGATAAGATTTCAATACGAAAGTGCACCAAATACTTAAACCAGTTGTGCATTATTTAAAAGAATAAATTAATTTTTTTTTTCTTTTTCCTTTTTCATTAAAAACAATCCGCGCGTAACATTTGACTTTCAGGAAAGTGAAAGTGAAATTAACCCTAAACTGTACGATATCACAATTTTTCTTTCCTCTATTGTAATTCTTCGAAGGTCGTTTCCTTGCTATAGGCAATTCCAGCGTACATCCCCTCACTTTCCCGCCCTCAATTGCTGGGTGGGGTCTGTGAACGCCAAGTAAAACGTTGTGTTGAATATTTTATTCTTCGCAGTATTTCGTTTAGCCTGAACCAATTTTATTTTTTGGAACGATTTTTTTAAATATTTTTTTTATTTTTTTTTTTACATTTATTTACTTAACACCTTTGAAAGTGTAGGTAAGTGAGAATAAATAACGCTCTAATGACCTAAGCAAAAAATGAAAAGTCCATTACATCAGCAAGTAGCAATTAAATTGAACTTCTCCACAAATCGGAACGAAAGGATTGTGACAAATGATTTGTGGATGCGGCCCCATGCCTTAGAGGTGTAAATTTTTGTCAGGTGATTCATTTGGTTTCGTTTTTTGTAAGAAAAATGGAATAAAAAAAAATATAAAAAAAAGAGCAAGTTTTACAAACTGGGCATGCGCGTGAGCATAATCGCGACAAAACGACTTGGTTGAAGCAATTTTCAAGAATCGTTAGGTATTAAATCGAGACCAGTAAAGCGTGTCAAGGCCCTGTTTTTCTTCCTTCACATTTTTCTTCGATTGCAACGCCATCTGGATCTACCCCCGCCTCGGGGATCCAAGAATTGACCCATCCCCTCTACCTTATTCGGAATGATAATGTCCTGCGATAAGGAGTAAGAAAGGGGAAAAAAATACCTTGAGTATTTTTTTTAATTTTTTTTTTAAATTTATTTTTTTTTTATTTGAGATTTAAGACAAAACGAGAAAAAAAAATTGGTGACGTTGTCCTGTTTTATTTCAATAATTGTTTCATTGGTTTAACGATGATGATGATGTCATTCTCAAGTTAAATAGTGGTGACATTAACGGTTGGAAAATGAAGCAGTTTTATTCGACACCCTTTGCTCGGGCTAACTCCATATTTCTTGATGGACATTTACGAGGGTCGAGTACCACCTTTTTATTCTTCGCATTTCCGAGGCACTTAATTAAAATGTAAAATTATAAAAGACTAGTTTGGGCTTTTAATAGTTCATAAAATAATAGAAGGGCATGGAAATGCCATTTACATGTCAGTACGTAATACAGTCGGGGAAAAATTGATTTTTTAACGTTTTAATTAACGGAAAGTCATGGGTTTGCGCGATGGCAATGATATTTTTTTTTATTTTTTATTTTTTTTATTTTTATGGAGTAAGGAAGTTGGTAGTTTACAGATGTAGCGTTAAAACATCTGTAATATACGAGGAGTCCCTGGAAAAAACAAGTTCCTTTGAAGGATTGCCTGTATTTTGAGTTTTCGACGTTTGATTCGATAGGATGCACAATGAATGCTGATGTGTCAGATTTGGAAATTGATGGGGGAGGTTGGGAACTTTGGCCACAGCGTACCGTCAATTCAATCTGGTTTAGTTATTTATGGTATTCAATTAGTAATTTTTTTTTTTTTTTTTATATTTATAATTTTTGTGGTTTATTTCCGGCTTTTGTATTCACAAATTTTAAATTACAAATATGTAATTAGAGCATGACTAGAACAGGAGGAGTCTAACTGTCAGACTTGAATTTTTTTAAAGATTTTATTAAGATTTTTTTTTTTAAATTTTTTTTTTAGTTTGTTATTATTATAACGGGGTTTCACGAAATAGATTATAATCCATTTTTTAGATTAAATTATTTCCAAATAATAATTCATGCAAAGGGTAAAATCATGAATTACAGCCCAAGAAAAAATAATTCTCTCCAGACTGGTGTAAATTTAAAAAGTAAAGATTATTGCAAATGGCGCCTGATTTGCCGATCTATCACCTCAACAGTTGTACACACGATATTTTTTAAACTACTATAGTAATCTAGACAAATTATAGCTCGTTAGATTTGAATCATTGAGACAATCTATCAGTGTTTAATACTTTAAAGTTTGATAAACAAATATTAAAAAACCAGCCATTTTACTGTAGCGCCGCCCTAGTGTTGATTTGGATCATCGAGTTAATCCTGCTTCGATTAAACTAAAAAATAATTTAAGATCTCACGTTTAAAAACACAATAAGGGATTTGTATTAAATTAAATTAAGATTATAACACACATTTTTAAATTTATTTATTTATTAAGTCATGTCATCAGATCGAACTTGTGGTCGATATAATTAGAATATGTAAGACAGTTTTCTAGAATTGTGTCAGGGTGAATGGTAACTCGAGTCTTACTTTTCTTTTTTCGTGAGGTGACACAACAACTGCAATAATTTATATCCTTGAAAGAAGAGTGAATCGACATTTTAATTACGCTTAATTGGAATTGTTTATACCGGAATTACAACATTATTAAATACACTCGCATCGAACATTTGTTTTATTCTTTTTTTATTTTTTAAGAAATTAGATTTTTTTATTTTTTTTTCTCTATACACGAGTTCTTAGGAGTTTACAATTTGGAGATGTTTAAGACTATGCAGATACCATCTCAGAATCTCATGAATTCTAAATGATTCCTTATTGTATATTATCTGTGGGCCCACCAATGACCCTCTAGGGACAATTTAAAGAAACATCTTTGGAGTGTTGAGTAAAGTGTAAACAACTGTTCCTCACTTTTTTTTTTCGAAGCATTACTTGCATTCATAAAGTCATTCAGGTTTATCTCGGTGTTCTGAATGCACTAAATTTAAAGTTTAAACGTGCATGTTTCACTTTGTATTAAATTTTTTATTTTTTTTAAATGTATAATCTATAAATCTGCAATTTACCTGACGCCACTATTAGATGAAGTGGGAGTGGGTTTGAGAAGTTACCACACGGGGATTTGACAATAGAAACGTGACTGTAACTAATTTATGACGGGATAAAACGTTCCTGCCTCCTTTACAGCTACTTATCTGGTAAGTGTGGTTGAAAACCACAAGTGGGATCAATTGATGAGACTACTCAGGTTCGTTATTGCTATTGTCCTATGACCACGTGATAGTCTATTGACCCATTTTAATCGTGTTGCCACTAACTGCGCACGGACCATGATAGATTATTGTTAAATTTTTTCCTATTTGTATTTATACATATTCATTACACCAGGTGGATGGAACTCTCTAAACTCTCTAAATGTTTATTTTAATTTTTGATTTTTTTTTTGGACGGGGGGAATAACTTCGCAATCCTAACAAGATAATGTCATAATCGAGGAAATTTTAATGGTAGCTTATTCTAAAGTCGTAATGTTTTTTTTTTTGGTGCTTTTATTCTGATTACCGACCCTAGGGCTCTAGGGCCTGAGCAAGAAATGTTTGATTATTTATGAGCAAAGGGCATGTCGCTTTTATAGTAAAGGCGAAATCAGTGGATGGTTGAGCAACATGTATCAGCTTTTACGAGTTGTTTTAAGATATTTATAGTTTTACAAATCCATAATTAACAGTTTGGGAGGAAACGTGATAATAGTAGGTTTAGGGAACCGAAAAAGCTGTTCCTGCTGTTTAACTCGTTTACAAGCTGGATTTATTAAGGAGTTAGAGAACGCTTGGATTTGGACGGAGTTTTCGTCTTCCGGCCGCGGCAATAAACCAACCTTCAGCCGCATGAGAAACACTAACACCGTCCTTCGAGATAAAAAAAAAAAATTAAAAAAATATTTTTATCTTTAAAGATGACATCCTCTATTAGTTATCTTTCTCAATTATCTTACACAATATACTAGGTCAAAATTTAAATACATTTACATATTACTTAAAACTTTTATGGATTTTTTTTTTTCCTTCTTGTAATTTCACATTTTAATTGTGTTCACGTTTCGTTATTTCCTTCTCATTAATCCCACATTCGGGTGTATAAACTGTTAATTCCCGAGCTACCCATTCCGTATTCCGCCAAATTTTCGCTCGGATGTTTGGAGATGGGATGTTGACCCCTGGTTGCTCTATTCTATGGTCACGCATACAAATTGGCCATTAATGAACCATCAGTAAAGCCAGCCTTGGACCACACCGAGGCCTCGAGGGGTTTGCAGACAACGGCGTCCTTTTGGGGCAGACACCTTTCGGGTCATTTTGGGATTGGAGTTCCATTACAAGGTTAATATGGAATCTAATAAGCCGACGTGCAAAATGGGTGCTGAGTGTCGACGACAGAGGGAAGGGTTGGTAATCTGTATGTTTATGGATGGGGTTTCGGCCGAGTGAATTTTAATGGGAAAAACACGCGCGCAACTTTTGCTTGTCATGTGTCATAATAGTTGCGCCAATGTGCCGCAAGGTCGTCGTGATACCTTGGTCAGAGACAGGTAGAGAGGGCTGACCTATTTTTACAATGGGCGGAAGGCATACGCCATTAATCAGATCAACCTAGCGACTGTCTGTCCAAGGCGAGGTTTTGCTTTTACGCCATGTTGGATTTTAGTTTAATTTGCATTTTTGTGAACAGTGAGTTGATTTGGTGGTGGGGACGCGTCAGAGGGTTTAAAAGCTGGGAAGTAGTGAATAGGTTAGGGAGTGCAATGTCGTGTTACTTCTGGAAGAGTGAAAATAGGCGGAGTAGGAAGAATTGTACTGGGGCGACTTAAACAATTTGTTTGTTTGTTTGCATTTGAAGCAACTGTGTATTGAATAAATTGATTTACAATGAATGGATATTGCCACAACTATTTTTAGCAATGTGGCTTTAGTTTTCATAGATTTTTGGGAGGATTAAACTGAACATATCAATAGAATGAATATAAATATTTTTTTAACATGTAATTTCATTTTTTTTTAATCTAAAATTTTATTTAAAAAATCAAATTTTTATTTGAAAATTCTAAACTTTTTTTGAAAATTCAAAACTTTATTCAAAAATCCAAAACTCTATTCGAAAATTTAAAATTTTATTCGAAAATTCAAAATTTCATTCAAAAAGTGAAAAATTTATCGAAATTTCAAAATTTTATTTAAAAAAATCAAAATTTTATTCGAAAATTCAAAATTTCATTTGAAAATTTAAAATGTTTTTTAAAAAAATTTAAAACTTCTTTTAAAAATTCAAAAACACATTTAAAACTTCAAAATTTCATTTAAAAAAATTTCAAAGTTTATTCAAAAATCCAAAATTTTATTCAAAAATTTATTTTAAAAATTCAAAATTTTATTTAAAAATTCATATCAAAAATTCAAAAATTTATTCAAAAATTTATAAATTTCTTTCTGTTTGACAAATTTTGACAAATTTTTCCTACACCAGGATGTTTGACTGTCTCGGAACCTCCATTCTGGACACCGGGACATCTGGTCACCCCACACACTATAAAAATAAACATACTTTTTTTCCTCTGTTTTGACCAGTTAATCACAACGACAGTTGGTTAATGATTTAAAAAGACACCTTTTAATGACGGAATAAATGAGCAAGCTTTGATCGCGCATCAAAATGTTATGCCAGATATTAAGACAGGTTTTGGCCGGCAATTTACACGCGAAGCTTAATTTCGAGCATATTTCAACTCGAGATAATCGGTTGTAAATTGTAATTTAGTACCTTGTAAGTTTGATCAGTTTGGTTGTCCCTTGATTACTTTACAAACCAAAAACGAAAAAGACGGCGCGAGAAATCGGTAAAAGAGGTTGCGTGTCCGTGATTCACTTAGTGTTTCCGGTCTGGAAATTGAATGACGGTAATTAGCGGATAAAAGTATGCAATAAAAGTGATGATAATACACTAGGAAGAAAAATCAGGATTTCAGGGTTTTATAACCTCATGATGTGTAAAATAACGCGATTTTTTTTTTTTCGCGTTCTTGTGGCCGAAGACGCGTGGGAGAAAAATTCGTGCCCGTTTGATGTCGATATATCAGCACAAAGTGTAAAGAGATTTATCTCCGCAATTGTGTTTCGCCATGCGATATCGGACCGGGAAATCTCTTCTTTCCCCGTCCTCACTGCCCACAGGCTCGACCCAGTTTGTCATTGCTCATTAGAAACCCAGTCATGTGTGGGTGTGGATTTTAATTGGTGTGGGGGGGGCCTTAATCCTTTGAATAACGCCGTGTCAACTCGTCGGGATGTCTCAACTTTATGTGTTGATAAACAAAACACCAGCACGACGCAATTCTGCGCTTTGTGTGTGTGTGCTCCAGTTGTGCGAGGGCTTCAAAAGTCGATTAAAAGAAACTGGACTATTTTTCTCTGCTCTTACTTTCTGCAATATACAATGACACACTTTCATCGAAAAGTTAATTAGTCCTTAGATAATTACCTGTCAGATTATTCCGAGGTCGTGGATGGAATATAAGGCCGAAAAGTGGAAAGGGTAATGTATGTAATTTGTAATGGGATTTTTTTGGAAATCTAAATTTTTTTTTAATGGTTAATATTTTATTATTTTTATTAAAAAAAAAAAAAAATTCTTTTTTTTTATAACTTTTTAAAAATCGTGATGTAAAGGGGTGAGAAGCGCGTGGCGTGGGTCACGAACAGCCTCGTGACTCTGACAGATTATTGCTGCTGTGCTGTGTAGAGGAAGAAAGGCCCGCTTCCCTCCCCCCGTTCTAATTGAGATGGAAAGATGGAGACGGACCCCCCTACCTTTTTTCTGCCCGGGGTTATTGAACCCCTGCTTGCCTCTTCCATCATTTTTGACGTGACCCATTGGGTTTTGGGAAACCCTACATTTTATTGAATAATAAGCAGTGTGGGGTTCCCGGTGTGAGTTAAACACGGGATTTAGTACGTGGCCGATTTAAAACTGCTGTAGATAGTCGTTTTTTGGTCCGTGTTGGTTTTATTTTTATTTTTTTTAGCAGAAATTGGAAGGATTTGGGGTTCGAGAGGAATATTTTTACGTGTTTGGTTTGATTTGATCAGTATCTAAGTGTCATTGACATGCACGGAATCAAAGGCTTTGTTGGGTTTAAATCGTTTCGGGTATTTAGATTATTTCAAACGATATCAGAAGTAATAATAGGAAGAAAAAAAATATTTTTTTTTTTGTTAATTTAAAGTGCGTAACTGATTTCCAATTAATGGTTTCTTAAGTTAGAGGAATACAGACTCCGCCCAAATTGAATCTCCAATGTGAGGCTTCGCCCTTCCGCTGAAGAGTTTACTGACTTCGAGAACCCAAAAATAACCGGCACACCTTCTTGATACCATCTGTTGTCCTTGTAATTGATTTACACTTGAGTACAAAATTAGTGTTTATAAACGTTGATTAAACCAATTAAAATTTTGAGTTTGAATGTAAGTTGTAATTTGCGTAAAACGTTTCATTTATCACTTTTTTTAGGGAAATTTTGAAACATTTTATTTTCATGTGTACATTCCCTTCAATGAGGTCTGTCTTGAATTAACACGTGCTCGGCTCACTTTTCCACTACTCCGAAGTTTAAAATGTTATCGGATTTATTCGTTAGGGATATTTTGCTGTACAATAAGCTTGACGACACGTCTGACCCTCTTTTTTTTTACTCTTTGCTTTTTCGCAGCTGATTTCAACCTTGGAACTGATTTACGAAATTTGCTAAAACAAGGCTAAGTGAAAGATTTATCCAAGCAGGGGGGTTTGGATGTTTATTGTAATTTGTTATTGTTTTCTGTTTCCAGGAATTTAATTTTTTAAATTTAAGGTGGGATTGTCATTACTGCGATTTTAGATTTCTCTGTTCCTTTGAGGATGCGTGAAGCTTCGACCTTATGACTTAGGGTCATCATCGAGACGAATGATCGATGATGACCCAAGCCTTAGGGTCGAAACTAACAAATGGTGGTTTAGATTTTTTTGTCATATTGGAAATGTAATGTCATAGGTACGAGAGAAAATGAAAAAATGTAAAATTGTGAGGTAAACAACGAGGCAATAACTGAAGAGTGAGCTGGTAGTACTTTATTTAATAAATACAGTTTTTGCTGCTTGTTCAATGATTTATTTTTAGTAATGGCAATTAAAACTTCTTTATTTTAACCCAATGAACTTGATTTGATGCAATTATGTTTTTTATTCACTCATTTTGGTAGTTGATGCTCCACCTGTAAGCATTATAACAATTTCATGTTTGACCGCTGTTCTAATTTGTGTGGCAGCCATTTTTAATTTGGTTGTAAAAACCAAAACCATTAGGCATAAAATGTGTTTTTTTTTTTTTCCTTTAGTTTTTGATGATTGTTCATAAGCTGTTTTTGTATCCAATCTGTTTGCAGAAACTCTAAAAACAGCCAAAAAAGTCTGCACCTGGTATCTTTATTGCAATATTAAACTGAAAATTTCCTTTTTTTTTTGCATATAAACACAACAATTAAGTGATTTTTAGAAATAATAACGGGTAATTGCACTACTTTCTTGTGATGTGTAAACGATTTTAGACTTTTGTGTTTTCCTGAATTAAAAAAAGATCAAAGGGGCATAGTTGCTACTGTGCCAAAACATAGAACAACTTCCTGGTGTTATGGAAGAAACATTTTGGTTTGTTTATTTAAAAGGTAGTTTTGGTTTGTACAATTCATTATTATCCTGTTTGTAAGTTAATGTTGCTAGGAAGTTGATGGCTTGGTATTTTTGTTGATGGTTATTGTTGCTAGGTAGTATTGGTTTGTGGTAAGTGACATACTTTAAAAGGGGTGTGTGTTCATCTCTTCAACGAGCCATGTTTTCGACAGGTCATAAAAAGTGGTTATTTCTTCGACAGTACTTGTCAAAGACAAGTATTGTCGAAGAGGCGTTCTGTCGAAGAGGCGTTCTGTCAAAGAGGCGTTCTGTCGAAGCGACGTTCTGTCGAAGTGACGAACAAATAAATGTATATTAAAAGACACAATTTTTCACAGTATCAATCAATTCATTGGAAGCAGTGCAGTGTAAAACCAGTGATGGAAGTCGATATAATTATGGAAAAGACAATACATGGTGGAGCACTGGACGGATACACATACATACGGATAATTACAGCTTGAAATGAGCAAACTGTTTAACTATTGTAATTGTAAATTCGTATACGTCTTTTCCACCCGTCTCTTCTACATTCAAGAGGTGACTGTTGAAGAGATGAACATGGTCCGTAAAAGGTGTTCTATAGTTGTTACGGTGCGCACACAGTTGCGTCTTGTATTTGATTTGATTTTTTTGTGCATTTTTTGCACATTGTATTTCGAGCGATTGTTGGTATTTCCGTTGCATCTGATTGTTTAAATGCTCGGTTTTACATCTTTTGCCGGCGGTAGCATATTGGCAGAACCTACCCGATTTCGGCAAATGGAGTACTAATGCATCAACAGCCCAAAAATTACCACAACTTTGTTGCTCATTTAGGTTAAGTTTAGGTTAGGTTAGGTTTTTTGGATTATTTTTGGTCCTTTGCAAACCTACCTTTAACAGTTTTTTATACTGAGCAACGTTATGGTGATTTTCGGACTGTTGATGCATTAGTTACTCCGTTTGCCGAAATCGGGTGTGTTCTGCCAATATGCTGCTCGGTCAATAACAGGCGTAGAACGGAAGTAGTTCTATGTCAATCAAACTGTTTTGAATTTGCCATCAAGATACTGGGCGCAGACAAATGATGATGTGAGTACGGAAGTTGTCAGCACATACAGTAGCTTTGTATTTCCGAATAGCGATGCAATTGAAATTCGCTATCTCAATACACAATACCATTACAAGAAAATGCGTACATTTTTCAGAGCTTTGCTGCGTATCACTAACAACTGAAATCAACTCTTCGTCTATGTAAATACCTAATGACACTTTATTAAATTCTTTTTCATAACATAACGCGGAAACAAGTTTCTTTATGTTAATTACAATTGAAATAATTTTAAAATGTATACCTAACAGCCAGTTATGTACATAGTACGTATTATTAAAGCACTCATCGATACACTTGTATTCCAGACCAGACGTACTGAAAGTCCTGCCTAAAGTGTATACTATATACAAAACGTTTGGAAATTATTCCCATAATGATTTTAAGATTTATTTTTTTGTTATTAAAAATTATAGTCAGACCACTGAAGTGTAAGGAGGGAAGTCAGACTTATAACCTGGTTTATTGCAGTGACCAATCAGTAGGAGGAGTCCACCAACCCGCCTCACCCTTAGGCAACTTCATGCTTATATGAAAAGGCCATCTTTAATGTACCATTTTTTTTTAATTTTTCATTAAAAAAATTAAAAAGGATTTGGTTCAAGTTTAATGGAACCAATAGACATTTTTTTTTAAATTTCTTAGTTGTTTTTTTTTTTTTTTTTTTAAATTTAATTTAAAAAAGAAAAAGTCGAAATTGACTTATTGGTAGTTGCATCATAGTTTGTAAAAATTGTTGTGCAGTGAAAACAAATTTACTATACCAATAAATTTGGCGGGATGTGAAAGTTTTAGATGATATTATCACTATGCGTAATGTAAATCAAGACGTGAATGTAAGTTAGGCTTATTTTATGACCCCAACCTGTCAAGTTTCTTAATAATAGTAAAGAAGAAAAAAAATTGAATGCTCCTGCCTTTGGTTGAATAGGAATTACACTGTAGGCCCACTGAGTTTAAATTTCTTTATTTTTTTTTTTTTTAATAAGTTTTATTTGATTTAATCCTTTCAGGTCTTAGGTCGAGTTTTCTTATTTGAATGTTGACATACCTATGTCCTATATTCATTTGACCTCTCACCTTAGTTAGGCCTGTTTGAATTGAATTTTTTTGTTTGAATGTCACTGCTGATTGTTGGTAGTATGTCATTGTTGCATTTACTTTCCCACGTTCCGAATATCCATTTTTTTTTTTTTGTAAATGACAATTTTAACCCTTTGAACTTGACTGTACTGTGATATTGTAAAAAAAAAATTCTTTTTGTGTGTGAAATTCTCTTCGGAAAGACGAAATAAGAGATTTTGAACTTACCTTTTTGTGTTTATGGAGCACCCTTCTTTTCTCCTGCACGAGAGGGCTCTGTGGATACATCCTGTGCTCGTGGACCCCACCAAATATATGAGGGAAGAAGAGAAAAAAATTTGAAGCGCCATCCGATGCGCCCACCCCATCTAGCGACCTTGAAAGGAACTGGTGCACTTGAAATTTTTCGGAATGACGTCACTGCTGAAAAAATTCATTGTGGAACGCTTTCTGCTGTTTCTTGTACACAACCCAGTGGAAGTTGTTGAGAGTTGAGAAAACATTGCTGATATTCATCAACAATTTATTAAAAAGCATTAGTTGACCTTTTGATGTACGACATTGGTCACCAGATGGCGTGGGTGTGTAATGGGCTATGGGTCTCGCGAGTTCATAATGCAGGTCAGCTGTCGTCTTCATTTTGGGCGGTGGTTTTGACGTATTGGCACTAGATGTCTCGAGCTATTATTCGAAACTGACACGTGTTTGTTGGTCTTGATGAAGCGAGTTTGCGACAATTTTGGCTTTTATTTGGTTTTTATTTTTTTATTTTTTTTGTGTGATTGCTGTGGGATTTACAATTTTGAACATTTTGAACACTTTTAAATCAGTCTGGTTCGGGTTGTTGTAAGGCAGCCGCAAATCGTCCGGAAGCACGCAGTGAAGTTTAATCAGGCCATTTGTATGCGTTGGCCACTCCAGTGTTGTTTAATAAACATGAATCATTCGATAGGTGGCACTTGTGGCACTGACCACCTCTCCTAAATACTTTTCTTGCTATTCTCAATTTTCAATTTATTTTTAAAATTTTT
Source organism: Strigamia crassipes (assembly GCA_034683725.1). NCBI lineage: Eukaryota > Metazoa > Arthropoda > Chilopoda > Geophilomorpha > Linotaeniidae > Strigamia > Strigamia crassipes. Next base: position 25,992 of record JAQFXT010000532.1, read on the forward strand.
AATTGTTTTTTTTTTCTTCTTTTTTTTTTTTTTTTTTTTTTTTTTGCAGTACATATTTTATTTGCTGTTTCTGGGTTAAGATTTTATTTCAATTTTAATTCGTGTTAATTTCCTTGTAACTTGTAGATCATTATGTCGGGATTTTCCAATTCTTGCAAAACAGAAATACGTCAACAAAAATGGCGGAGTTTAAATTCTTAGGTCACCTCGAGCTTTTCTCACACTCTAGTGGCGATTAGGTGCAGTTTTATCACATTTAAGGATGAAAACATTTTATTTTTTTTTTAATTTTACGAAAATCTTCGATTGTCTACTTGAAAACTGTTTGGCTCGCGAGGCCTCAATTTACGTAACTTATACGTCTGGTGGCCTAATAACGACATAAGGGCCAACATGAAACTGAATTTGCAAAATAAATTATATCTTATTGTTGTTTGAAATAGCAATTACAATTCAGGTATAGTCATGGGCAACGAGTTGTTTTTACAAAAATGTAGATAAGAAATGGAACGGTTATTAAAGTGCCGTAAAATAAAATTTGGGGGGGGGGGGGGGAGGGAATATCAAGTGTAATGTGCAAAGTAATTGAGTGTAAATGAACTAATTGTTTCGTTGTAATGAGGTCAGGTGATGTTAAACGTTGTCGGGCAGAATCCCAACCTATTTTCAGAATTTATGCGATCTTATGAGCAATGGTTTTGATTGGGGCTAAGGTTGTTTTTTAATTTTGTGTTCATCGATTTTAATTGGACCGTTTTATCTAGATGACCATTTTTCATTCACATTACCTGTGGTAATTGATGCTTTATCCTTGTGGTAAAAACATCAAGATTTTTCAGGTGGTTAGAATGTAGAGTATAATTTGTTTGGAAGGGGGTTAATTTCTTATTGGTCATTAAATGTCAATCAAGAAAATAATCTAATACAAATTTTTTTATTTAAATTTTCTGCTGTTTCACCTTGCATTTGTTTGTAATTACCGTATTTCTTCGATTAAGAGCCGCCTTCGAATAGTAGCCGCGGCTATTATTCGAAGTTGATTGCATTTCAATGCTATTACGACATTTTTTTTTTTTTTTTTTTTTGTGAAAATGCAGTTATTTTACCACGTTTAATCGTCCTGTGAATGTAGAACGAATCTACCTTTGTTGCATTCGTTCTACGTTTTAGTGTAGTTGCGACTGATAGCGGCCATTTTGAATAAGAGCCGCGGCTGTTATTCGATGGAATACGGTAATCAGTTATGTCGAAGGTGGCCTTGATTGAAGATTGAAAACATTCTCATCTTTATTCGGATTTAGGTTTAGGTGCAATAGGCGCGTACTTAGGGCTTCTGAGTTTAGGGGCCTTAAAATCTTAAAAATCAAATCTTAAAATTTTCAACAAAAACAAAATTATAGAATTAGGGATTCTGAAAGAGCAGATTTGTAGGTTCTTGCAGTCTTAAATATAATACAGTATTTATATTAGGGACCCAAAAAGGTTGCAAAAAAGGCTTCAAGATGGTAAATTCATATCTGTAGCCCCAAGTCACACTGCGCCTAAGGTCTCAAGTGGTGAAAAATCGTCACTGTCGGACAGCTGAGTTATCCAGACACATCTACTGTGGCATAACCTCAAATCAGTCTTTGTTTAGACAAAAGAAAGTACACTCGCCCGACCGGATGCTTTCTGGACTGGGCATACGTGGGACCACATAGCTTGCAGTGTAATTGGATATGACAGCAAGATACCAGGTGCAGACTAGTAGGCACCTGGTTCAACTGGTTCTAGACTGTTTGCTTTTCCAGTCAGAAATATGTCGATGTATCTTTAATTCTTTATTCTTTGTCTGAAACTACAAAATATGATCCACATTTCGAATTTGGCAAGTCAACTTCTGTATGCTTAGTGTTCTAGTACAAATCTTCAGCTTGGATTGGAAGATTGACATATTTTATATCCATTCTCTTTGGTCTTACTTTTATAAACCAACTTTTAATTTATGACAAAATGACATAATTTCCCTAAGACTTTAAAGTAATTTGTCCAGCCACTTTATTAATAATAACTGCTTCATTGCAGGAATTCCTGATTTTATATTGTAATTACTGGTTTGTTTTATTCCTACACTTTATTGGTTGTTGTGCCTGTTAATGGTTGGTACGTATAATGTTTATATGGCAATCAATATATTATTCTTGCGGAGTGGTGCTACTAGGGCGACACCAATTTTGTTTAGTCTACTGACTCTTCTATGTATTATAACCTAATAGGGTTCATTATTTTGGCAGCCGACAAAAATGGGTCATTATTTCGACAAGTTTGCAATAAAAATCTTATTGAAATTAGGGGTCATTTTTTCGACGTTCATCACAAAAACGTTATAGAAACATATCGGCGAAGAATAAGATACGATACGTTGGAAAAACATCGTTGAAGTTCGTATAACCTATGTACAGTTCGCGCCTAGTATCTTGATGCTAAATTTGTACTGCGCAGCCCATTCTGCGCATGCATTTAACATGGCGATTGCCGAGCTAATTGCGTCCAAAGGAAATGAACAACAAAATTTCGGTAGAATACTATTAATTCCTTGTTTGTTTTTGAGATTGTTGTTGTTTAGGCCTAATATTAGGCTTAATATTGCTAAATAACAACTGGAATTTGGAACTCGTATGCGCAGAATGGGCTGCGCAGTACGAATTGTAGAAAGAAGCATTCTGTGTTGCTGGCTGAATAAGATAAAGGTTTCTTTTCAATCTTGTATCTTCTTGCTGTTTGTTGTAAGGATTTGCTGGGGCTTGCAAGTGCAAATTTGGCCTTCCAAAGGAACAATTAGGTTTCTTTGCGTGGTTCGTGTGATACGTTAATTAGAGAAGCCTCTGGAAACGATAAACTGTCCTTTCGAGTGCTCTAGAAACATCAAGATCTACCCAGAAGTCTAACACTTCAGCAATTTATATGCATTAATGCGTCGCTAACAATACACCTCGTGTATAATTATAGTGTAAATTATGCATGGTGATTTAATGGCTCAAGTAGAACATCTGATTACTGGTTGCTTATGGTAATTAGCCTAATTTTAGACCACTTGATAGGTGTCGAGTTTAAATTTCGTTTCGTCTGGAAATCTAGGTGAAGGTACATATAAATTTCACTTTTTTGATTTGTATTTTTTTCTTCTGCTATTTAATTTCTTTAGTTTTAGGTTATCAGTTATCTCTGAGATGATTTCTTTTAATGTTTTTATTTTTTTTATTTTTTTTTAATTTTTCAAAAAAAAGCTTTCTATTAATTATCTCATTCTGTGATAGAAGATAAACTTCTTAGTATGCTCTATTTAAAAATACTGTTATCCTTTTCTCGCTTAACGGAGGGAGTAATTTTATTGTTCTTTGCACGCGACTTGAACAAGCAAAAGGGAAAGTGAAGAACCTCATTAAGAAAACTGAGTTTGCTTTATTTAATCTTACCTTGTGCATGGGTGTGCTCAGTTGTGATCTCGAATTCAGAACGGTTTTTTGTTTGCAGTATCGATCAACTGATGTGGGGTTTTTTTTGTCAGCGTAATTTTACTATTACATCTGGAATGGGCAAACTTCTCAGGTGGGATTCAGGAGCTTGTGAAAATTGAAGGGGCCCTTCTTGCAGCCCTATTTTTAGGGGTTACATGAAATAAATGTTTTGTAGGCATGGGCCGAGGGGTACGATAATCTCATGAATCTTTCTGAATCCCTCTGAATCTTTCCTGAATCTTTGTAATTATGGAATCTTGAATCTCATGATTTGGATATAATTTAGCGAGATTTCACGAGATCTTTCGAGGTTTTACGAGATCTCGCAAGATTTTCAAACTTGCGCAAGATTTCTGAGTTCTAAAAAATATGAGATAGATTTCGAATCTTTCTAACGTCATTTCCAATTGTGGTATTTTCCGGCATAGGCTCTTTTCCGGCATGGGCTCTTTTCCTGCGAGAACTGCGAGAACCTACAAATCCATCTCTGCCGATTAGCGCTGAAAGCTTGTAACAATCAGTATTGGGTTGGTACCAGCAAAAAAATACCGCGGTACAGGTACATGGTACTTTCGGGCCGCTTTAAATAGTACCTCGGTAGCCGTACATGGTACTTCGGACCGCTGCAAAAAGTACCGCGGTACAGTACCGTGTGTGTTGAGCCCAACACTGGTAACAATTTTGACAGAAATACTCACCAGATGCTGCTAGTGAAAGCATTACTGAGCATGCTCAGTTATCAGCAGTCACTTGATCGCTACCTGGTGTTTATAGTTATTTTTCCTATATGTGCTAAGCGGAGAAGTCTAACTTACTTTTGGGCATTCTTCCAAAAATCAGAGTTCCGATTTTGGTATATGGTAATTTCGAGTACCTCGATACAATACATGGGCATGGGTTGTAGTTTTTTCGTCTTATCACCCACATCGTTTAGCCCAACCTTTGATGGAGAGGTGGAAATGACTTTTTCTGTCTAAAATTGTAAATAAAATCATTAAAAAGGACGACTTGTTCCATTGTGTTAGTTGGTGTGTGAATAGCGGGTGTGGAAACTGGTCCACCATGAATCCATTCTCAAGTTGGAAAGTCATTAAAAATTAAAATATCACCCCCTCTTTGATGACTGACTTGCACAAGGTTGTTCGTCTCGAATTTCATTGGCCTTTTGTGGTGATACTTCATTTCTTAAAACTTTTTTTTTTTTTAAAGTTGTGTGTATGGTCTTCCAAGATGTTTGTCGGGAGAGGAAATGAGGGGTTTTTATTGAAACAATGTGTGAATTGCGGGCATATTCTTGCCTCGGAGCTAGAGTAGTAAAATTTATACACACTGGGAATGTATTAGATACAGAAATGCCATCGTTTGTCAAATGCACTTGACGACAATAAGTGAAGATTTTCTTGTGAGTCTGTCACTTTCTCATGTGTGTACACGCGTTTAGGGTTGGGTTGATTAACCCTTTGATCTTTGAAGTGAGGTGGTGCCTGCACGTGTGGCATATCAATGCGGGGGTCGTCTTATTTATGCACACAGGTGGAGACAGGTGAGACATCTCGGGAGGTCTATTTGAAATGGAAAAAAGTTGATTGAGCAGGTGACCCAAAGTTATGTACAAGTGAAAGTAGTTTTATGGTTGTACAGTGAATATACAGATGTGTTAACACTGGGTGCATTGGATTGAATGTTAACTGGGGATTCAAAGATCAAACAAAAATATGTAGATGCGGTTATGGTAGAACAATTGAAGGGAAGAAAATGAATGTTTTTTGTATCTTTTATTTATTTTTTTTGCTGAAGGAATGGTTATGAAAGAGAATGAATGCAAAGGTGCAATGAAATTTAGTGATGAAAACACTTGCGGTTTTTTTGAAGGTAAATGAATTGAAATACAAACTAATAAAAGATGGATGTGTTTATCAACTTTCACATAAAATAATAAATATTTTTGATGTGGTAGTTATTGAATTTGAAGTTAAGGCCATGTGGAACGTGCATGCCAATATTCAGTCTTGGGAAGTAACGAGTTACAGTAATGACGTTTATACCGGTAATTACTAGTTACTATAAATCTCGTCGATGGCTTGATAAATCCCTTATAAATTTCTTATAAATCTTTAATTCTTTAAATCTCTAAATCACACATTTTATCTTGAAATTACTCATTAAATCTTGAAATTACACATTAAATCTCAAAATTACACATTAATTTTCGAAATCACACATTAAATTTTGAAATCACACATTAAATCTCGAAATATATTTCAAAAACCTCAAAATATATTCCATAAATGTCAAAATATATTTTAAAAATCTCAAAATATATTCCAAAAACCTCAAATATATTCCAAAAACCCTCAAAATATATTTTAAAAATCTCAAAATACATTCAAAACCCTCAAAATAAATCCATAATCTCAAAATAAATCTTTTTAAATTTAGAGATTTATAAATCTCGTCAAAGAAAATTGCAAAAGTGCAAAATTGACCCAATATCAATAAATTTTAGTTAATTGAGTAAAAAATAAACATTTTAAATTTTTATTTTGTGAAAAAATAGAAATGTTTTAAGTAACAAGTTACTTTTTTGGAATACCTGTAATATTAACGAGTTACAATTTAAAAAAAGCAACTTTTGTTGCAACTAGTTACTAAAAAGCAGTAACTTTTCATAGATAATAACGCCATTTTGGAATTTTTTCAAGGTTGGAATTGTTTTTTACTTCAAATTTCGATTGCTACAATTCTGTTAATTACAAATTATTTATTATTTACCAATCATAATATTTTCATGAGGGATTATTTAGGAAAATTGAAAAATTCAATAAATTCTGCATAAACATAATAATTTTATTATTTTATTATTATTTTTAATTTTTTTCTTAATATTTTGTTAGAAAAATAAAAAATTGCGTTTGTTTTTATAACTTTAAACATGTCGAAATATTCCCCATATCGAGCCTCTTTTTATACCCTCTTATTATAAGGTTGGGCGTTAGGTCTCTTAGGTATGTCTGGGAGGAATCATCCTTGATTTTGAGTTGCATAACACCCAAAATTCAATTGAGTCGTTTGGCTTGACGTGTGTCCCAAAAAAATGTAACTCGCAGGTGTGGCTGCAGATTGAATTTAAAAAAAAAATAAAATTGGGAAAGAAAATCTCTTTCCACAAGAGTAATAAAAATTTTGGTAAAAAATGCACTTTAGACCTATTTTTGTTGAAAAGTAGGCCTTTTTTTCTGTTAAAACTATTAAAAGTAGTCGTAATTTTGAAAATATCTGGTTACTCTAGTCACGTTTTCACGCAGGAAGTTTCTAAAAAATTTAATGACTTAACATCTTCATTGAAATTAAAAATAATAAAAAAAAGAGAAAAAAAAATTAACTATTATTTGAACCGCCATAACCTCACCCATGTTTTATAACAGGAAAAAGGCTTGGTACGTGCCAGGAAGACGAGCTGGGGGAGAAATAGGCAAGTAACTACTATTAGCAGGCATCTGTTAAAACATAAATGGTCACTTGAATTGTGAAGTAGTTCACAAGTCGTAAAATAAGACGTCTCTTTACATACTAAACAGCTGGGGAAAATGGATTTCAATTTAAATTGCCAAACTTTCATTCATTTAAATTGACCAATCTGGTTGTGATGTTTTTAGTGGAACCGTGTTCAAAATATTGAAAGGCATGGGTTGCGCATGCGCAGTGAACGGAAGTTGGTTATAAATGATGTACGATTTGATGGTGTCGAAATAAACAAATGGTGCATTTTCATTTAATATAATATTTTTGTTTTTGGTCATTAAGGATTGTTTCTGTTATAAGTGAATGAATTTATTGCTTTTGATTTGTTCTTTATTTATGTAATCATATTGTAATAAGGATTACTTCGCTCTTTAATATACCGCAAATGTGATTTTTATATTATGTATGATTTGATGTGTATCTGGTGATCATGTGATAAATAGTGATAAATCGAGGGGTAGCCAATCTTGGAAATCTTGTACAGGCTAAGATTTTGGATTCCAAAATCCATGAAATTCTAGAAATTCTAGAAATTTATGAAATCTTATTAATTGTTGCGGAATTGTAGCAAAATCAAGCAAAATCTATAAAGAAATCCGACTGAAATCTTTAAATCTACAGCAAATCACCGAAATCT
>JAQFXT010000533.1:0-33640 GCA_034683725.1 Strigamia crassipes
AATTTTTAGCCACAAAAATGCATTTTTAATGAAAATATCGAATTTTTAGCCACAAAAATGCATTTTTAATGAAAATATCGAATTTTTAGCCACAAAAATGCATTTTTAATGAAAATACCGAATTTTTAACCACAAAAATGCATTTTTTTAGGCATAAAAATTTATTTTTAATTGAAAATATGCGATGCAAATTTTAACCAGGAAAAAGTGCAAATATGTCCGAAAAATCGCACATACTTTGTAACACAAATGTTAACGTTCCATTTTGTCAATTGCTAGGTTTTAGGAGCGACACCGCTCGGTCTTCAGTTGCCTTCAAAACCCAGTGCAATGAGGACACTGCCAGCAGGCACGCCCCCATCCTTCACCATGCGGACTCCGTTGCCCCTCAACATTCGGACAACCGCAGTTCCCACCAGTGTGACGTCCGGTGCAGAATCACTAGGCCAGACTCAGCCTCATCCGTCGTTTCTCTTGCAGACGGAAGATCTACGGCATCCCGAAGTGCAGGGCTCTCCATCTTTGCACACGTGACTCTTTAATTTGTCTAGAATTTGTTTACAAAATTTGTGATGCCGTTTATGCAGGTGCTTCTTCTTTTCTTTCCTTCTTCCTCTTTTTTTTTTTTTTTTCCTCGTTAAAAAAAAAAAGACTGACTCAACTGAACTGGACCAAAATGCATCTCTTGTCTATGTCTATAGACACATTGACTTTATGAAAAATTTAAATGTAAACAGTGCAGAGCATGGAGTTTTAAATCATTTTATTTTGACATTTTGAAATTTTGAAGAAAAAAAATTATGAAAAAAAAAAAAATGGAAAAAAAAAATTAATCATTTTTTAGTTATGAAAATTGAAACTTAACTGTTGGTGTATAAAAATGTTGTGCATAAATTAATATACAAATATATATAATTTTTTTTTTTTTGGTTTTTTGGATGGAGAGAAACAAAAATTGTGGAAATTGATTTTTTTTTTTTTTGGTTTTTGGAATTAAGTTAAGATGGAGGTAAGTCTTTGTATATAGTGCGGTGATATTGCATTCATGAGATGACAGTTTATTTATGTGGTTCGCGGGGGATACCGTAGTTTGATCAAAAAATGTCTTTGGCCTTAAAATCGTGTTTTGCATGGCGGTATATGTAATAAGATGAAGTTTTGTTATATTAACACTTATTTTTTTTTAAATTAAGTGTGATTAGTTTGTTGTTATTTGTTAAATTAATTTTTTTATTTAATTTTTATTGTTTTGGTCGTTTTCTGTGTTTACGCCATTTTTGTTTTGATTTCGAAGTTGTTTTTTTTAAACACTGGGAAGTAATAAAAAGAGAAAAATTAATTTTGACGGTTTTTTTCTTTACAATGAATGCAATTTCTGTATATTTTAGACTTTAATCCATCGCAAATAATTTTTTTTTAATGCCTCCGATAGTTAAGGATTTATAGATGCATTTTTTGAATCATGCACAAAAAGCCAACATGTTTTTAATTTACTATGTACAAAAATACAAATTAAATGTGTTTAAACTTTGCTGCGAAAGAACTGGCGAGAGGAATTGGAAACATTCAAATAAATTGTTGTAATTTAGTCAAGAAAAAAGAAATTTTAGGTGTGACATTTTGTGATGGTTAGGAGAATTTGTTTTGATATTAATTTAGGACTGAATTTAGGTGTGCTGAGGGTGTTATTTAATTTAATTATTATTTTTTTGTTTATTTGTTTTTAAGTTTAATTTATTAAATGGTTGCCCTCATTGTCCGTAATTATTGTAATATTTTTGGTTGGATTTAAAATTTCTACTTACATTCCAACTGTTACAGAAATATTAAGCTCAATTTTTTTTTTATTTATTCATGTGATTAGCTTTATTATTAAAAAAAAATATATATATATATATATAAAAGAAACACGAAAAAATAAGATGGAGGATGTGGAAATATTTTGCAGATGTTGATAAGACTAATTTATGTTTACTTATATATTTTAACGGTTAGATTTGCTGCTCTTATTTTCTGATTTTTAAGTTTTACTCTATTTTGTTACATTGCAACAGGTTGGTAATAATTTATTTAAAAAGAACATACGTTAGTTTTGTTTTTATTTTGTTTTATTTTTTATTTTTTCTCTTAAAATAACTGATGTTTTAATACTTCCGGTTGTAACTAATCCCCGTATGTGATACTTTAAGCTGTTGTTTGCACTCCATGCTCGGCCATTTTTCCTGGTGGCGCACTGTAGCAATTTTAAATTAATTCTAAACGAAAATGGCTGAAGCTTGTATTGAAACTGGAGAGTCTTGTTGGACATAACTAATTATTGTTTATCTCCCAGTACTTTTTTTTTTTTATTATTGTAAGAAATAAGAAATTAATCGGATGGAAAAGAATGGTTTTTTGCGGAGTGAGATCTATTTGCATAGAAATTGATGAATAGGTGTGTATGTATATGTCAACAGACTTTTGTAAAGCTGCTGTATATAAAATAAAATTAATTTATATACCTTTGTGTACAAAGAAATTAAGTTCCTTTGACTTTTTAATTTTTTCGCACGGTTTTATTTGAGAAATTCGAACTTTAAACGGTTTTGAGGAGTCGTCATTCGGCCACCAGGCGCCGCCACTGATAATCTGAGGTCGAAGATCAAAAGTTAAGGTCGAGTTCCCACTTCTGCAAGTGTCTGTTCGAACGAAAGCAGTTATGGATAAAGTTGGTAATGTTGTTTAAGGTTTTTTTAAAAGTTTTATTTAACTTTTAATGGCTTTTTCTTGTTTTTATTTCTTGTTATAGCGGTTATTAGCGTGTCCGATAAAGCCGGAGTGGAAAGTTTTGCATCTCGACTTGCGCAGTTAGGATTTCAAATTGTTGCATCGGGTGGAACTTCAAAAGTGTTGGAAAATGCCGGTTTAGCAATAAAGTAATGTTTTTTCGCTGGAAAAGTTGGTTTAGTTGAATATTTCACGTTTTTTTTTGTTTTTTTTACAGAGAAGTTTCTTCATTAACTGGATTTCCTGAAATGTTAGGCGGGAGAGTGAAGACACTTCATCCTGCAATTCACGGAGGTATTGAGTTATTGGTGTCGAGTTGCCAGCTGTTTCGTAACCTTTTTTTTAAATTTTATTTAATTAATCAGGAATTTTGGCTAGAGAGCATGAAGCGTCTGAACTTAAAGATAAAGGGTTCAAGTTCATTTCTATAGTGGTTTGCAATTTATATCCTTTTGAGAAGGTCGTGTCGCAAAGTGACGTGTCGGTCAAAGATGCGGTTGAAAATATCGATATAGGTTGAGATTTAAGGTTTGGAATATTGGGAAGGAGTGGTTTAAAAAGTTATTTTGTTTGTTATAGGTGGAGTTACGCTTTTGAGGGCTGCTGCTAAGAATCACGAACGAGTGACTGTCGTTTGCTCTCCGGACGATTACGACCGGTAAATAAATATTGACTAAAAATGTTAGATTTTTTTAAATTTTTGTTGAATTTTTGTTAATTTTTGTTAATTTCTGCTGGTTTTTATTGATTTTTGTTATTTTTTGCTGATTTTTTTGTTTTTTGTTAATTTTTATTGATTTTTGTTACCGGTAATTTTTATTGAGTTTTGTTACTGGTAATTTTTATTGATTTTTGTTAAGTATTTATTGCAATTTGTTGGATTTTTGTTGCTTTTTTGTTGTTTTTTTGTTAATATTTGTGTCTTTCACTGATTTTTGTTACTGTTTGTTGATTTTTGTTAATTTGTGTTACTTTTTGTTACTTTTTGTTGCTTTTTTGTTAGATTGTTGGAATTTTGTTACATTTTGTTAGGATTTTGTTACATTTTGTTAGAATTTTGGAACATTTTGTTATATTTTTGAAACATTTTTGAAACATTTTTGAAACGTTTTAGTTTTAATTTTGTTGAGTTTTTTGAAATTTTGTTGAGTTTTTTGAAATTTTGTTGAGTTTTTTGGAATTTTGTTAAATTTTTGATTGTTTGTTGATTTTTGCTTTAATTCTTTCAGAATTATTTCGGAAATTGAGCAATCGTCCACCAAAGACACGAGTTTGGAAACGCGCAAAAGTTTAGCTCTGAAGGCATTTACGCACACGGCCCATTACGACGCACTGATCGCCGATTACTTCCGTAAAGAGTACAGTGCAGGAACGTCTCAACTAACTCTACGATATGGAATGAATCCACACCAAAAATTTGCTCAGATTTTTACCTCGCTTCCAAGTCTTCCACTAAAAGGTTAAAACTAATTAACGCATCGTTACTCCGCACTTAAATAAATCAAACGCTTTGATTTTACAGTTTTAAATGGATCTCCCGGTTTCATCAATTTTTGCGACGCTTTAAACGGATGGCAACTTGTGAGGGAACTCGAACAAGTGCTCGGATTACCCGCAGCCACGTCGTTCAAACACGTGAGCCCAGCAGGTGCCGCGATCGGTGTCCCCCTCTCGGAAACCGAAGCCAAAGTGTGCCAAGTCGAAGACCAAAAATCTCCGTCGCCATTAGCCGTAGCTTATGCTCGTGCACGGGGCGCGGACCGAATGTCCTCGTTCGGCGATTTCATCGCACTTTCCGCCAAGTGTGATTTATCCACTGCTAAAATAATATCTCGAGAGGTCGAATAGTCATTTTATTGAATTTTATTTGTTATAATTTATTTTATTTAGTATTTAATTTATTTTAGGTATCTGACGGTATTATTGCTCCTGATTATGACTCCGAAGCTTTTGAACTCTTGAAAAAGAAGAAAAATGGAAATTATTGCATTTTGAAGGTGTTGTACTTCGTAATTTATGATAATTTGTGATAATTTATGCAAATTTAATAGATTGACGCGACCTACATTCCCCAAGAACAAGAAGAACGAACTTTGTTCGGCATCACGATGCAGCAAACCCGAAACAACGCAGCAATAAATAAAGATTTATTGAAAAATATTGTTTCGAGTAATAAAAACGTAAGATTAATATAATTTTTTTATAAAAATTATTAATAATTAACTGATTTCCAGCTGACTGACGAAGCCACGAGAGATTTGTTGGTTGCCACAATCGCGCTCAAGTACACTCAATCAAACTCGGTTTGCTTCGCCAAAAACGGACAAGTAAAAACCGGAAGAGAAAAAATTTAATTTTTTTTAACAATCTTGCGTAATTTGTTAATTTCTTTAATCTAGATCGTTGGAATCGGTGCCGGCCAACAGTCTCGCGTCCACTGCATCCGATTGGCCGGTGACAAAGTGAATAATTGGTGGTTGCGTCACCATCCCAAAGTTATGGACCTGAAATTCAAGAAAGGAGTCAAACGCGCCGAAATTTCCAACGCAATTGACACGTACGTCAATGGGAAAATTGGGCAGGATTTAAGCATCGCCGCGTGGGAGGAGATGCTCGACGCTCCTGCGGAATTATTAAACGATGTAAAATGATTAATTTAATAATTTATTCATATTTTGATTTATTTTTTTGCGTTTATTCTAATTCAGGAAGACCGCAACGCTTGGATTAAGGGTTTGAAAGGCGTCGCATTGAGTTCGGATGCTTTTTTCCCATTCCGTGACAATATCGACCGCGCCGTTCAGGTATAAACGCGCGTAAATTTTACCAAATTTATTTAATTAATCGTTTTATTTAGAGCGGAGTTGAATACATCGCCAGTCCAGCCGGTTCGACCAACGACGAAGCCATAATGGCGGCGTGCAACGAGCACAACGTCGTCCTTGCATTTACCAATTTGCGTTTATTCCATCACTAAACTTTTGTATTTCGAAATGTTTCGAAAATTTAGCTTTTGCAGAAATAAAAATCCGATATTTGTTGAAATTTGTTGATAGTTTGTCTTGAAATTGCGTCGAAGGAGGGCGCCACTGAAACGAGCGAAGATTTCGTCCAGTCTCGTAATCCGCGAACCTTCAGTGCGCGATGATGTCATCGTTCCTACCTGACAGTGCGAGTGGGGACTTGGGGTCGGATAAGATTTGAGTTGAAGCGGTATAAATTGTATAATTGGACTTGGGAATAGAAAATAATCGTTGTTGGTCGATCGATTGATTGAAGTCATGTTTGCATTCGAATCGCCGTTGTTTCCGTGTTCGGGAGTGTGTGCAGTTGATTTTTAAATCGTCGCCCGCTTGATGGAGCATTGCATTAGGCCTTACGAGGCCTCCGCAAATTCAAGAACATGGACGCTTGAATATCATCGAAATATCACATCTGTAACCGGAGCATAATAGCTGTGTGTTCGGGGGATAGTTTTCTTATCACCAAGGTATGTTTTAACGCATGGGATGCAGATTTAAGGCGATCTAACGACGTGTTCCGACACTGCACGTTTAATAACCAATTTGCAAAGTTTTGCACAAAAAAATCGTTGAAAACTTAAATTTCGCAGAAAAATCGGAATTAAATCTGGATTTTTGTGTTGAATATTGCATAAAATGTTTAGTTATTATTTAATATTTAATTTTTTGGTTTTTTTATTTTATTTTATTTTATTTTTTTTCTCTATTTAGAAAGCAAAGATTTTTGCGATGCTCTTCACTGTGTTTTTAATACACAGCTGAATCGGATTTTCGTTGGGCTTGAAAAAATATATAAATAAAATAGCGTTATGTCATAAATGGTAAGATTCGATATATTCAATTATTTGATTTAATTTAAATTTTTTTTTTTTTTTTGGTTTTTTTTTTGGGGGGGTAAGAAATGCTCGTTGAGTTTGTATTTAATGTTTGTTTTTGCTGCACCTTGAATAGGCCTAAACTGTAACCAATTTAGTATGAAGGCGAATTGTGATTAACAAAAAACAAAAATAATAATAAACATTAATAATAATAGTAATACGATTAAATTAAATAATAAATACGATTTTAAAATTTGTTGATTTTATTTCATTTTTTATTTATTTTTTTCTTATTTTTTCTTTAAATAATGAAAAATTTAAAAAATAAAAAAATCGATAAATTTTAAAAATAAATTACTTTAATGTGCGTGTGTTTTTGTTTTAATTTTTAAACTTATATATTTATATTTATATATATAAAAAAAAAATAAGATATTTTTTTTTTTTATATTTTTTTACTCTCACTTAGAAATTATACTTCGTAGTGACCGAAGAAAGTCTGGGCCAACGTTTATCATGGCCAAGCTTGAGAGTGAGTAGGCCTAAAAGACTGAAAAACTAAAAACTCACTTTTAATTCATATTTTTATATAATGAAATGGATGTTATATTTTTATTTATTTATTTATTTATTTATTTATTTATTTTTTTCTTTCTCCGTGTTGTCCTTAGCACACTCACATTTATTTATTGCTTCTGATAATACTCATGGTCTTGCCATTTTAAAATCAAGTAAGCCTAATTCGTTTTCCCGCAAAATCGGTGAATGAGCTTGTTGCTTTTTAATTTAACGCCTTCATATATATATCGCTACATGACTCCAATGAATTAATCCAAAAATAAAATTGATATTCGATTGAATATTTAAATTTTATTGGTTTATTGGAGCGCTGTTGTTAGAAATGTTGTTCGCACCAATTTATTTCACTTTTCATTCATTTTCATTTAATTTCAAAATAATTATTATTATTTTTGTGTTTTTTTTTTTGTTTTTTGTTTTCAGTACCGAGTATCGTCGTCAATAACACGGGATCAAGCACCAGCATGGAGAAAACACGAAATTCAAAGTGCCGGCTTTCGAAACAGAACGAATTTGACGAAGTCGAGGAAGATCCTCCATCGGCGGATGCAGTAGCGGTCGCCATTGCTGATACTAACCAAGCGGATAAAACAAACGACAATGAAAGTCCTCCAAAAAATGATAAAAATGATTCCTCTACTTTATCCACGTTGCCGAGGCAAAGGGTAATTAAAGTTTTTTTGTTTTGTTTTTTTTTGTTCTGTTTTTTTTTCCTCTAAAAATTGATCTCGGTTGGCGGTTTCTTTCTGTTTTTCCATTCGCTGACACTTCTCGATTAGTCGCATCCTAAAGTGAAGCTACTGCAACGAAGTCACGCTCTTCGCGATGACACTTCTCCTCCTCCGCCCGACTTGGAACTTGTCACGAACACGAGCAATGTACTGAGTGCTACTCCTACCAATACGATAGTCACTCAGGTTCGACCACCTCTGCTTTTATTTTGCCTGTTTTTTTCTTTTATTCGGTCGTTTGGTTCCTTTAATCGTGATTTTATTACGAATTATCGACGCACGTGGTTGTTTTAGAGCGAAATAGTAATTTTTTTTGTGGTTTTTTTCTTCCAGACTAAGAATTTATCTAATAAACATCACAAGTTGGGAAAGCAAGGCAGCTCTCAAGGCAGTTTAGATGGGTCCTCGCCTTGTTTATCAAGAGGTAAGTTGGAAATTTAAAAAATTGAAATTAATTTTTAAATTTTTAAATTTTTTTTTTTTTAGATTCCAGTATAGAACTGTACAGCGATTCGACTGGTACGGATTTAAATCAATTTCTTGTGGAAACACTTCATCGCAGCCAGAAAGACCGCATGATGCTGCTGAAAATCGAACAAGATCTTAGCATGTTTGCTAAGGATAACAGGTAGTAGAACGTTGAATCGGTACATAATGGCGTCGTTATTTTTATTTTTATTATTTTTTATATTTTTATAGTCGGCAGTATTACCGGTTCCCACAGATGGGTTCATATCAGCGAATGTTGGTTCATCGAGTGGCAGCTTATTTTGGAATGGATCATAACGTGGATCAGTCAGGGATGTCCGTTATTGTTAATAAAACGAAAAACACGAGAGTGTAGGATATATATTTTTATTTTTTTAAAATTTACATTGATTAATTTTTATTTTTATTTTATCTTTTTAGTCCTGAAAAAAGATTCCGTGATCAAATTAGGGACGAATTGATGCCCGAAGAGCCGAAAAAATCGATTTTAAAACGCGACAGTTCTTCGTTCGAGGAAGGCAAAGACGTAAGAGCGCATGGATTTAATAATTTCTAAGTTAATTTGCAGTTAACGTTATGCAGATGTTAGTTAATGCTAATTAATAATTAACATTACACAAAAAAGGCTTCATTTGTACTTTTTAAATCGTTTAAATGTGAACGGGTTCTTAAAAATTGCAGAATTTCAATCGCCTTTTGTATGTAAATCAAAATTTGCTTTAATTTTTTGGTACCACTGTGGCAAATATTTTTTTTTTCCTGTTGGTTGAGTAAAAAATTTCGGTTTTTTTTTTTTTTTGGTCATCTGCATCTTTTAAGATTTGAATTTGTTCGGGTAATATTTTTTGTTTGTTCTCTTTTCCTCTATTTTTAATGTTTTATTTATATTTATTTATTTTTTTTATTTTGTAAAACGTTTTTCATGTGACAAATTTGTTTTCATTTTGAAATGTTTTTTATATTTTTATTATTTTTTTTATTTTTTTTTTGTTTTTATATTATATTTCTATTGTTATTTCTCTAATCGAAGTTGCTCTCTGATGACTTTTCGGACTTTAAAAGCGAAATTTATATAGAAAAAAAGCCGGACAATTGAAATTGAAAATTGATTTTTGCATTTATGCATTTTTGCATTTTTTTTTTTTTTTTTTTTTTTTAAGTTTCAATTTTTAATTTTTGCATTTTTGCTGGTTTTCTATATGAATTTTCTGCATAAAAAAATAAATAAAACTGGCACAGGGCTGGATGAAAACTTTTGTCACAGTGGTACATCAACTTGTCGTCAAAAAAAATTATTTACTACAAAATTTATCAAATGTGAAAGGAAAAAAAAAAAAAAAAAAAAATCTCATGTGACATCATAATTATTTCAGTTAAAAAGCCCTGAACGCCAGTTGTCATCAGAGAGCCGACGGAGCAAGTCGTTCGAGGAGCGCGAGGAAGAATATGAGAAGGCCAGAGCACGAATCTTTAATCAGGATGTATGTCACGTTGTTGTTTTTAGATAGAAAAAAAGAAATAGATGAAAAAAATTGTTATGAATTATTATCCTATTTACATCTCAGCTCTGGTTCTCCCCTACCTTACCTCGCACACCTGCTTTGATTTAATTATCCTATTCTTTACTAACCCATCCTTGATGTCTTTTTGGGAAATTAAATGTGTTGTCATTTTAATTTGTTTTTAATTATGTATTTATTTTTTTTCTTTTTTTTTTCTTTGCAGTCCTCGTCATCGCAAGAAGGTCCTGTTGATTCTCCCGTTAGGTGGGTATTTTTTTAAATATTGTTTTTCTCGAGTTTTGAGTTGAAAAATGACATAAATATGGATTTATTGGTCTTTATTGTGTTATAATCAACATAAACTTGACGTAGCAAGTTGAAATTATGTTATAATTACAGGATAATTGATGTAATAGGTTGAAATAACGTAACGATTAACGTAAACTTGAAATAATAAGTTGAAATTACGTTATATTTGACGTAAACGTGAAATAATAAGTTGAAATTACGTTATAATTAACGTAAACTTGACATAACAAGAATTGAATTACGTTATAATTGACGCAAACTTGACATAACAAAGTTAAATTACGTAACAATTGATGTAATAAGTTGAAATAACGTTATAATTGATGTAATAAGTTGAAATAGCGTTATAATTGATGTAATAAGTTGAAATAACGTTATATTGATTTAAACGTGATTACTTTTTTTTTAATTTGCAGGAGCCACGAAAGTACACACAATTCTAGTCGTCGTAGTAGTCAAGAGGATTTGCGTTGGATGACTGACGTTCGGCCGTGGAGTAGCACGGATTCCGATAGTTCTAATCGACCCGCTAAATTAATCATAACTAAAACGTGCGCGAGCACCGAATCGGAAACCGGACTATCCGTATCAAGGGCATCGCAAACGTTGTTGAAAGCCGAATCGGCCGACAACAGAGAAGCGTTGAACCTTCGTTCTCGGCCACTGTCGGTGCCAAAAGCCAGCAGCTTCGGTGGCATTTCAGTTCTAGTGCGAGGTGACAGCGTGACAAGTACTCGAAGCGCTACACCAAGATTAACCAAAGCAGGTCCTTAACGAATTAGTTAATTAAATCGAATTAAAATTTAAATTAAATTAAATTAAACGTTTTTATTTCCAGATTCGTTTAGTCTAAACAACAATAACGCTTCCAATGGTGGCCCTAGTCATCAATTGAGCCCAAACCGTGCTACAATTGAAAGTTCAGCGCCGAGTTCCGTGCCAGAGACCCCGACATCGTTGCCAGTCACGTGCGCGACTGCGCAAACAGCAAATGCGGTTCCGGTGCCCGAGCCGAACAGTTTATCTTCCACTTCGGTGCAAGTGGTCGCGACAACAACCGCAGCCACAAATGTACTTTTAAGTGATTTCTAACGATTCTCTTTTTAATTCAATTTAATATCGTTCCAGCAAACCTCTAGTCAGACATTGTGGTCCAATTCCAACACTGTGGCAACTGCTTCGGGGCCGCCGAGTTTCGTTCAAGGGCAAACTGTCATGTGGGCCGTTTCCAACATGGAATCCGTGCCCCCTGGGAGTGTACTTATAAATCCTCAAACGGGTACCAACGAATAAAATCACTCAAAATTTAATTTTTTTTTTTTAATGTTTAATTTTAATTTTTAGGGCAACCGTACTTAAATCACGACGGTTCCGTGTACCGTCACGTGCCGAGCAGCCCGTCAGCGCGTCCTCACACGTTCCCATCGATGGCAAGTCAGCCGCTAGTGGTCCCCCCGCCCCCACCCGCACCCGCACCCGCGCCTGCGCCTGCGCCCGTAGCCGCGCTGCAGCCGCAGCCGTCGTCGATGCAAACGCTTCAACCCTCGTTGGTTCAAATTCCTCAGCACCAAGTTCAAGCGCCTTCTCAGGGTCCGCCGCCGCCGCCGCCTACGCAACCTGCAGCACCATCTCAGCCTCAGCCTCAGCCTCAGCCTCAGGTGCCACCAGTCGTGTTGTATTCGCCGCTCATGAGCACGCCACATTCTTCTGAACAAAGACAGTTTTCGTTGGACGGCAACACTGTGAATGATCTCGGCAGTCAGTTGTCCGCGGTGTCGTTCTCGCATTTAGCAACTGATTCGGGCGCTTCAGGCGATGGCGGTCAAATGATGCAGCCAAATTCAGCTCCAATAAACCAACAAGGATATTTTGTGCGACCAGCAGGACTGGTTGCCAATTCTCAGGTATTTAATCACCGTAAATCTCTCTGGCACTGGCACGCGCGTAAAATAGAGGATTTACGGTATTTTTTTCCGACGAACGCGGCTACGATTTTAATATTTGCGTTTTATTTCAGATGCCAGTATACTTTGTTCCACCATCTGTGCCGTCTGCCCAATCGCAAGTTCGAGTCATTTATCCAGTCTCCTTTATATCTCCTGGCTCGCAAAACCAGCAGACCCCGCAATCGGGTCCGCAGCCACCACAAACCCTTGCTCAAGTTTCTCTGCAAAACGCACTGAACGCACAGTCACAATCGCAAATCACAGGTAGAACGCGAATCGCGCGGAGTTTGGGAAAAAAATCAAAAATCAAATTTTTTGTTTTGTTTTTCAGGCCAGTTCGTACAAGGATATCCGATGGTCGGATACCCGCAACTCTCCAACCAAGCGGGCGGCGACAACTTCTCCCTCTCGCCCTGTTACTCGATGAACGCGCCGTCGATGGGGATCGTGTCCGGGGCGCCCGCAATGCCAAACTTCTACCCAGTGCCCACTTCGATGGGCAGCGGTGCGACTGCCAATGCGGGGAACACGTCGTCGATGAATTCTAGTCAAGCCTCTTTCATGTCCGCCAATCTTCCTATGTACGCTCCAATGCCTTCGATCACCCCCAGCCCCGCTCTGACTCCGGGCTCGTGCTCCTTCTCGCACCCCCAAGGTGTGTATCGCTCGTCGACGCCCCCCGCCCAGCCGAGCGGAACCAAAACGTTGGGTCTGGCCCTCAACTCGCCCTACGTGGGATACCCCATTTTCCCGCAGCACACGTCGTCCGCACAAATGCAGCCCGCGACCACGCCGACGCAGAGCGGGCCCGGGCCCAACCCGGGCCCGGGTCTGGGCCTGGGTCTGGGCCTGGGTCACGGTCACGGTCACGGTCACGGTCAGGCGGCTATTTTTCCCTTCCCGCAACCCGTTCTTAATTCCTCCTTCCCGATTTTTCGGCCCGGCATGCAGTTGATGATGCGCTCCAGTACCCCGCCGCCCGCCGTTCCCGCCCCCGCGCCGCACAACCTCGTGCAAACGCAGTATGGAAATTCGCCCGCTCCCATGCTCACTAAAAGCTTCAGTCTGCCCGCCGACCATCGGTTTGGAAAACTGGGCAATGAGTTTTACGTTGCCGATGCTGCTGGGGTACCGTTAACTGGTAATTACGCTCGATTTTCGGTTTTGGGTTTTTTTTTTGTTTTTTTTTTGAAGTAATTAATTTGAAAATTAAATTTTTTTTAGATAATAAAAACATGATTTCTGCACTGCCGGGCAACAATAATAATGTACGCCCTCCGACGTCTTTGTTTGGCAGGGGAATTCCGCTTTTACAAGGTAAAAATGGAGTAAAGAGTAAATTTTTTTTTTATTATTGTTTTTGAATTTTTTTTTTTTTTTTTTTTACTGGTTTTTATAGATTTTCATTGAGATTTTTTGTTGGTTTTCATTGACTTTTATTGATTTTGAATAGTTTTTTTTTTTACTGATTTTTGTTGATTTTTATTGAATTTTGTTGATTTTCATTGATTTTTGTTGTTTTTTATTGAATTTTGTTGATTTCCATTGATTTTTGTTGATTTTCATTGGTTTTTAGTGATTTTTATTGATTTTTATTGATTGTTTTTGTTGATATTTAAAGTATTTTTTATTGATTTTTAATTGTTTTTAAAATTGATTTTTAATTGTTTTTGTTTTATTGATTTTTAATTGGTTTTTTTTTTATTTATTGATTTTTAATTGGTTTTTTTTTTTTTTTTTTTTAATTGGTTTTTTTAGTGATTTCCATTGGTTTTTATTGATTTGTATTGATTTGTATTGGATTTAATTTTTATAAATTTTTTATTGCTTTTTGTTGATTTTTTTTTTTTTTTTTTTTTTTAATTAGGCGACATGCGTTTATTGGGCCCGCCTTTGCAACAACAATTGAGCGGACCCGTTCGCGCTTTGGTTCTCCCGCAACAAAGGATGCTGACGCGTTTCCAGACTCCTCCAGGGATGAATTCGAGCGTGAATCGGCCGCCGAAGATGCGCAAACAGCGCGGGAAACCGGGCACCTCGAAGCTAGACACTGCCATTCTCGCGGCACAGCCCTCCGCGAACCTGCCTGCGGACAGCTGTAGGTGGAGTGAATTCGCTTTCTATTTTTCGCGTTAATTAATTCCCTTTGCAGTTTTCCAGATGCAATTTGAGAATGAGTACAAACAAACATTTTTCATTCATTTCGATTATTTATTTTCTACCAAATAACTTTAACCAAATAATTTGAATCTCTTAACGCCGTTTCTCTTTTGCTTTTGTTTTCGGTCACGCCAGCATGGGCTCATGTCCTCGAAGTTCAAAGCTTGCCTGACGGATTGAAGTGCAGCGAAGTGGACGGGTATCTGGAAGAAGTGACCAGGTGCGGAGGCAAAGTCGAAGTGATCGGTGGAGACGGAGCCAGCGATGGCATCGCGACGACGACGACGGGCAAACGCCAGGTGTTGGCCGTGTTTAGGTCGGACACGGAAGCCCAAAGTGCCCTCGCGAACATCAAGACCAAGAAATTCGATTTGCGGCTCGTCTCGACTAAACCACCGAGTTAAATCCACCTTGTTAGAGACTATTTTTATAACGAATAGGGTTATTTTATGTGAGATTTACTAGATTGTGCGTAAGCTAACGAAGGCCACGTGTTGGACGTTTTGTAATCATGTTTGGCAATGCCGTACAGCAGGTCTGGAGGCGAATTGCATGGCAGCGTGCTCTCACTCGCTCATTACGGACGCCACGTTGTTGAAACGTTTCTGTTAATTGTGTACAGTCATCCGTATTTATCTCATTTTTTTTTGCCACGCCCCATAGATGATGACAGTGATCGATCTGTTTCTTGTTCTCATTAATCATCAAATGCAGAATGCCACTGGTTTGTTTGTTTTGTGTGATGTATTCGTGGACTATTATTATTATTATTATTATTATTATTTTTTTTTTTTTGGTTTTTTTTTTAAATGCGCTCAAGTTTTTTGTTTAATTTTTATTTTTTGGGTCATGTTTATTTTTGTCATTTGATCAAGAATCGCAACAAAATTAATAAATACGATTTTTTGTGGCACGAATTTGTTTGTTTTTCAAATTTTCAATGATTAAAACTTGTTATTTGTGATAAATTTATACGTAAGTTGTATACATGGCTCATTAATTCTTTCTGGATCTCATTCATTGATTTTTTTTTTTTTTTTTTTTAATTGATTGCTTAAAAACGAGGAACGAAATTGTACAAATAAAAATATATATCAGAAATGAAAATCTATTTGCATCTGAAGTTGGAATTTAAATTTTTGTCAAAATACTTAATTTTTTTTTTTTTTTTTTAAATTAGTATTTATTTTTTAATTTTTTTTCTTTTTTGGAATCGATTTTGTAAAGTTGGAGCTGATTTTGTTTGGAAAATGTCGTCATCCGGAGTACACTTGTTTATGCACTAGTTGAAGGATGAGAGAAAAATAAAGATGGCGATGTTGGCGAGAAATTGCGAGCGGTTTTTAAAAAGCGATGTATTTTTGTTTAGGTAATGGGAAGTGGCCACTGTTGTTTTGTTTCTGGATAAATTTTGTTTTTGCTAATTTAAAAATAAAAACTGAATAGTATTGAGTGCTGGTTCATACTTGTCTACATTTCTTTCTCTATCTCTCTTTCCGCCATTTTGATTTCGTGTCAGCGCCGCAACAAAAACACGAAGAAAAATGGTAATTTTCTTAGAAAAACAATTCTTTTTTGCTTCTTTTTAGAAAAATAATTATACATTTCAAAATTTAGATACTTTTTACATATATACATATAAATAAAACGTTCATTTTAGACCTCCTTCAGGGATAAATCGGACGAAGATTTCGATTCTTCGCCGCTGGTGAAACTAGAGAATTCGATCAACTCGTTGCTGGACTTCGCCACTTGTACGTTCCCTTGTTGCCCGGCTTCAACCGGCATTTTCCCCATTTTCACATTCAGTTTTGTTTCTTTCGCGTTGACTTCATCCTCCAAGCTGTTTTGTCCCACCAATCCGATCGTTAACAAATCGGACGGATTTAATTCGATTTCAAACCCCTGTTGCTCCTCTTGATTAGACTGATTAGATAGTGCCGTCCCGTTCCCGATCCCCGTTCCCGCCTCTCTCTCCGCCTCTGCCATCATTTCCGCCTTCTCCTCTCGCATTCGTTTTAATTTTCTCTTCAATCTTATCACGCCTGAAATCCATCGTAATCGTTATACAAAAATGTAATTTCCAATTAGCAAAGGATAAACAACATTTAACAGTCTGGACTAAAGCTTTGGCCTCGCTTTTTGGCTTCTCATCGTCGGACGACACCCTAACAAAATAAAATAAGTATTCATCGTAGATTTAATTGGGGTGTCTTACGGTAGGGTCCTCAAACTTCTCTGCGTTCCTTTCTTATGGAAAAAGCTATACACAATGAAACAATCCCTCGTCCGCTTCGGTCTAACCATTTTTTTCATCCATTGTAAAAGAATCTAAAACATTTCGTCGCTTTAAACGCTAAAATAATATATTTCCATCGTTTTGCATCGTTTAAACGATAAAACGATGTTTTTCCATCGTTTTCCATCGTTTAAACGATAAAAAGATGTTTTTCCATCGTTTTAAACGATAAAGTGATGTTTTTCCATCGTTTTAAACGATAGTGTGATGTTTTTAAATCGTTTTAAACGATAAAGCGATGTTTTAAAATCGTTTTAAACGATAAAACGATGTTTTTTCGTTGTTTTAAACGATAAAACGATGTTTTTTCGTTGTTTTAAACGATAAAATGATGTTTTCCAATCGTTTAAACGATAAAACTATGTTTTTCCATTGCTTTAAACGATAAAGCGATGTTTTTTCATCGTTTTAAACGATAAAACGCTGTTTTTTCATCGTTTTCCATCGTTTAAACGATAAAACGATGTTTTTCCATCGTTTTAAACGATAAAGTGATGTTTTTAAATCGTTTTAAACGATAAAGCGATGTTTTAAAATCGTTTTAAACGATAAAACGATGTTTTTTCGTTGTTTTAAACGATAAAACGATGTTTTTTCGTTGTTTTAAACGATAAAATGATGTTTTCCAATCGTTTAAACGATAAAACTATGTTTTTCCATTGCTTTAAACGATAAAACTATGTTTTTCCATCGTTTTAAACGATAAAACGCTGTTTTTTCATCGTTTTAAACGATAAAATAATGTTTTCCCATCGTTTTAAACGATAAAACAATATTTTTCTATACTCGTTACTCACTAACGACCAGTACAAGTTAAAAAGTTGTAAAAGAAGAAGCCCGAACGTCACAGTTTCCACCAAAGGACGATCAACTCTCTCCATTGTGCTCAACACTCCGAAATATAAAACCTTAGTTGGATACAGATACAAAGTATTGCACAACCTAAAAACAAAAACAAAAAATTTATAAAAACAAAAAATCATTTTAATAATCTTTATTATAACCTTACCAAAGCAATGTATAAACTGAAAAACTCAAACACGAAAGATATCTAAAAACTGATGAAACCCGCTCCAAATAAACATTAACTCTAGTCATTTCAATCGCCAATGCCGAAGTGTCGTAAAACAGACACACGAGCAATCCAACTTGATAATAACTAAAAAAAAATTAAAATAATCATTAATTTCAAAAAAAAATATATAAAAATATAAAAATATTTACTGTAACGTATAAAACAGAGATATCATAATAAACAGAAGAGTGTGCAGCGTGAGGAAACTAAACGCGTGATGTTCCTTTCTGGGTTCCTTCAGCAGATCCGTCACAGTATAGATGTGGAAACTGAGCTGCACCAGAAAATACATTTGCAAACTATCGCTTAATTGTTCACTGTCACCCCAAGCTGCAATTCAAACAAACACAATGAACCGAGCGATTAATTTTAATAAATAACAAACTCACATTGCCAAGCTATGCTCGGTGTCAACACCAGGTTTTCCGGCCCCGACATCACGGTGTACGCGGCGAACGAAACGATCAGCGCCTGGTAAACGGTGCGCCATATGCTTTCCGACACTCGTTTCGATTTCACGACATTTACGGTGCATTTCTGAATTAATTAAATTCAAATATTTTTATTAATTTTTATAGAGTTTTTAAATTTTTTTAAGGGGTTGGTAGGGCTTGCCTGATGAACTTTGTTCAGTTGCGTACTCACGATGTTCCAAAGAATGTAGAAAAAGAGGATTTTCGACGCGTCGAATGTGTCGACGTATAAGTAATTTTTCATTCCATCTATGACTTCGTTTCCTGATTCCCAAGGATGTGGTTTTTTCGGATCTTTCGCTTCTTTCGTGTCGTGATTGTTGTTATCGACGTTGTAATAAATCAAAGAAAGCGCCATTTGCGTTTACCACGGGTTCTGAATTTATTCGATTGGTATTTTACTGTTTGACGTTGATGATTGCATCTTGGACGATCGGTTTCGTTCCGTCCAAGGTTGCGGTTGGCTCTTTTTGTCCTTTTACAGCCGAAAATTCAATTTAAAAATGGAGACCGAGTAACTGTAGCATTTGCGGTTGCTATGACTACGATGCGAGTTGTGACAAATAAATACAAATTTGGTTCTTTGATGTGACTTTATTTTCGATAAAACAGAAAAATGTTTTTGGTGAATTTAAAAATCGAAGATTTTAAAATTGTAATGATTTGCGAGATACTTCCGGCATCTCAACTTCTACCGGCTATCAAACTCCGTGCTTGGCCACCAGGGGTGTGTAATGCGTACAAAACCCGTGGTTAATTATTTAATATTAATATTATGAGTGTTTAGTTTATTTTTCAAAAGAAATTTAAAATATTATTGATTAAAAAAATCTGCCAAATGTTGTTTATTATTATTTTTTTGGTGCGCACCCAAAAATGTAACGCATGGAGCCGTATTGCTTGTAGCGACCTCGCTCTCAGCATGGCAACTTTTTCGTTATGTTTCATTTACAACCGAGGCTAATAAATCTCACATTACGCTGCCGTGGTAAAAAAAACTTACTCTTTTCGTGTTTTAACTACTCCAACATGGATGTGCAACCAGAAGACAAAGCTAACGATGCTTTCACCGATAATTCCTCGTACGTGGTTGTAGCAGAAGGCAAAGCGAAAATATTATTCCCCACTGCAAAAGACGTATTTTACAACCCCGTGCAAGAATTTAACCGAGATTTGAGGTAACTAACGGAGAAAAAACAAACAAAAACTCATTCTCTACGTTTTTATTTTTATTTTAGCATTGCCGTCATCAGGGAATTCGCAAAGGATTACTTTAAAAATGGAAAAACGCTGAAAAAGAAGAAAATAAACAGCGAAAACAACGACACAAATGAAGAAATTGAATTAGAAGCCGGGAAATATTATCCCGTAATACAAAATTATAAATAATTAATAAATTGATAATTTTTTAAAAAATATATTTGGATTTTTTTGTAAAGGACGGCGTTACAATAGCCGAAGTAT
Source organism: Strigamia crassipes (assembly GCA_034683725.1). NCBI lineage: Eukaryota > Metazoa > Arthropoda > Chilopoda > Geophilomorpha > Linotaeniidae > Strigamia > Strigamia crassipes. Next base: position 19,635 of record JAQFXT010000533.1, read on the forward strand.
TAGCCGCTTCGGGGATGCGGTCGATTCGTTACGCGCTTGAAATTGGAGGACTCAAGTCGATAGTTGCGAACGACGTGGCGCAGAAAGCCGTTGATTCAATCGACAGAAATGCCAAGTTTAATAAAGTGGACCACTTGGTGCGACCGAATAGAGACGACGCTGTGTCAGTTAGAAAATCGTGCGTGAAATGACGAATTACTAGAATTGTTTTCGATTTTATTTATTAGGATGCTCATGTACAGGAATATGAAATATTGCGATCAATTTCACGTGGTCGATTTAGACCCGTACGGCAGCGCTGCTCGCTTTTTAGACGCCGGGGTACAATGTGTTGCTGATGGCGGTACGAAATTATTAATTTACGCGTCGATTTTTATTGATATTTTGTTTATGTTTTTAGGTTTATTACTCGTGACGTGCACGGACGCTGCTGTTTTATGCGGAAAAGCCACGGAAACGTGTTTTGCTAAATACGGGAGCGTTTCTTTGCGAAATAATTGCTGTCACGAAATGGTAAAAAATAAAAATAAATAATTGACTGATTGTTTTTTTTAGATATTTTTATTTATTTATTTATTTATTTATTTTAGGCGCTCAGAATATTATTATATTCTATTCAATCTCACGCGACGCGGTACGGGCGATACATAGAACCAGTTTTATCAATGTCTGCCGATTTTTATGTGCGAGTTTTTGTTCGTGTTTTTAGCAACGCTGCAAAAGCCAAACATTCAGCCAGGTTTGAATGATTAAAATCAGGGCTCGAAATGGAAAATTTAACAAATCAGAGCGCCATTTAAAAACTGCATTTTTTTCTCTTCTTTTTGTCTTTTTTTGAGCTTTTTTTGAGCTTTTTTTATTATTTGATTTTTGCATTTCTCTGGATTCTTGGTGTTTTTGTGCAATTTTTTCTAGATTTTTTGGCGTTTGTCTGCATTTTCTCTGAATTGTAGGCGGTTTTCTGCATTTTTCTGGATTATTTCGATTTTCATGAACAGGAACAATATTTAAAATTATTTTATAAAACGAAACTTTTTTTTACACTCCGGTACATTTCGAGCCCTGATAAATACACGAATTTTATTAATTTTATTAATTTTTTATTTTTATTTTAATTTTATAGTAAAACTGCACTGGTTTATCAGTGCACTGGTTGTGAAAGCTTCACCCTTCAGAGGCTGGGCAAGGCAATAGCACACGCAAATGGACGAGAGTAAATTCTTTAAAAACAAAACCAAACATCTACTTTCAAAATAAATTAATATTATTTACTTTTTATTTTAAGTTACAAGTTCTCCCAAGGAAGTGGTCCTGCAGTGAACTCCAATTGTTCTTTATGCGGTTTTCATCACAAAGTGAAAAAAATAATTTTAATTTTTTAATTTTTAACGCTTTAAATTATTTTTTGTTTTGTTAGATCGCGGGTCCCATTTGGGCCGACGAAATTCACGATAGAGATTACCTCAAGAGGATATTGACGACTGTAGAGGAGAATCCGAACGATTTTCAAACCACGACTCGAATTATCGGTGTTTTGAGTGTCATGTTAGAAGTAAAGCGCCGTAAATATTGAAAATTGAACGAACATTTTGATTTTATTAATTTTTATTTGTATTTTAATCGACGCAGGAACTGCCGGATGCACCGTTGTTTTATTCCATAGACGGACTTTTCTCTACTATTCACTCGGCACTGCCTAAAATGTCGCTTTTCAGGTAGAAAATAGTGTAAAGAAAATCAAAAATCTAAACACAGACTTAACTGCGACGCCATTTTCAGGTCCGCCATATTGAATGCGGGTTTTCAAGTGTCCGATTCTCATGCCAGTCGATCTTCCGTCAAAACCAATGCTCCGAATAGAGTGATTTGGGACATTGTGCGCGCATGGGTACTAAACAAATAATAAAATTGTTATTTCATTTTTAAAAAAAAAATTTTATTTTGAAAGGGAAAACTCAAGGGAGTCGGGAAGAAAGCAGAGGATAGCAATAGTGCGGCTTCGAGGATTATGTCGGCGACTCCTGGGATCGAAGTGTGTTGGGATCTTCACCCACAAGCCCGGCCGGAATCCAAAGAGCGGAGTCTACTTCGTTACCAACAAAATCCCGAACCGAACTGGGGACCAAAATCGAGATCCACGACCAAGTAGTTTCGAATTTTTTACTTTTTATACTTTATTTTAATTTATTTTTTTTAGTTTGGGAGACGAGGAGATAAAAAAGAAGAAATTAAATCAAGATAAAAGACAAAAAAGGTCGTTGAGCAGCGACAACTTGAAGGCGTACCAATGTAAACGATTCAAAGAGGGGAAATGTGATTTGGGTGATACGTGTAAATATTCACACACAATTGATGATGTGTAAATTTGTCAAATAAAATTGTTTTTAAATACTTGACTCGTTTTATTCAATCTTATCCAATTGTAACAAAGCGATATTGTTGGTATCGTTTATTGCCGAGCAACGATTTATTTCGTTTTGCGTGCAAGAAAAGGTGGTAGGATTTCAATTTCATCTCTCGGAACCATTATGTCGTAAATTCAAATTTTAATATTAAATTACGTTAAGGTTTTTTTTTTAATTTTCGTATTTAGCTCCAGATTGTCATTGCGAAGACTACAAACGTTTTGTTTGTATTGTTCACTTCGATCCGGTGTAAAATTTGCTTTAGGGTTTATAACGGTAAAATAAGATTATTTTTCATTATCGCCATAAATTTTTCTAATTTATTTTGAATTTTATTTTGTATTTTCAGCTATATTATGTAATATTTTCTACCATGATCGGTTTTTGGCTTATCTGGATGGCAGAATGGAAGAGAGACAGAACAGACCCGCATAATCGTCATGGTTTGAACTGTGAGAAAAGAAAACAAATTTGTGATGATACACCATTGATATTTAATTTCTATACGTTACAGCTTGGCACGTTACGAGCATATGTACATTTGTGTTTGCTGGACTCAACTTGATTGTGGTTATTTGTCTTTTAATAGCCGTATTTAAGGTGAAAAACTACACAAATTAAAAACCGAAAAATCCTTTGTTACGAAATTAATTTTTATTTATTTAATTTAGTGTATTCACCACTTGTTCATTCCAGCTTTAATAATTTTGTTTGGAACTACAGCCGTAAACTTAGTTTACATAGCGCATAAAATTAGCTTGCTTTCTAAAGTGAGTATTGTAATAAATAAATATATAATTTTATTGTATTTCAACACAAGGTATCACCACTGAATACTGATGATAGTCCCATTGCTGAGCTATTTCAATGTATAGCCTACGACGTTATCTTTTGTTCCGTTATGGTATAAAGCATTTTTTCAATTTGGATTTGACCGGATTTAATATTTAAAAATAAATATTTAATTCAAATTTTTAATTATTGCAGGGTTATCTGTGGGTCATCGTACTTTCCTACTATTTGCAGATGATTGATAAGACGAAGGTGAAGTATATCACTTCAAAGATTGATCAAGCAGAAGCAGAAGCACCTGCAGTTCGATCGACAACAATTGTTGCAAATAAAGAAATAAATAAAGAAATAAATAAAGAAATAAAGAAATAAATCCCATTTTTATAATTTAAAATTATTCAATGCTGCCCGCGCTTTTCTGCGATGCTTTTTCAATGAAATGAGACTCGTGTCAAGTGTTTATAAATGAATAAACAAGGTAAAATGATAAGATAAGCTAAAATTAACTTTTATTATCACTAATTACAGCACAGAAATACATTTTTCTAACACCTTTTAAGTCTCGACCTTAGTGCACACCTCTGCTTTGCCCTAATTTAGACAAAATTGGCAGATCACCCAAAGGACTCTCAAATTTGACCTCAACAACAAAACCAGATTAAATCCCGATACTTTAGATCACAGAGAGCAATGAACTCTGGTTAAAAATATACATAAATAAGATAAATAAAATAGTAATGATGCATCGAAAAATCCAGAGTTGGTTGCAGCCGTATTGTCCCTAGATGTCACTAGGTTAGGCCCAACTATTATAACTATAAACCCAAGAGACGGCATGCGATGGAGCCCAAACCAAACGAAAATCAACATCTTTTTTATCCTGCGAAGCTAAACAGAGCGAAAGTTTCGCCGAATTTTTAATTTATTTTCCGAAATCGGATTGTTTTCAGTTGAAAACTGACGATTTAAGGCGAGTTTCGACCCAGCGCATGTAAATCATGTGATTTGGCGTCAAGTACATTTGATTTCAAGTTATTGTTTACTAATTATGTGTTTATTTATTCGGCAGATATTAAATACGTACGCCATAGGCCGAGTTTTAAATGTCAGCGAACCGCGTGGGGGGGCCGTAAATTGTTGTTCAAGGTCTTCGCCTTTTGATATTTTTATTTTTATCTTTTTAATAAATTGATTGGGTTGACTCAGGACCAGTCCACAAATCGAAACATGTAAAGTCTGCAGTTATAACTGATAATCATTTTATGCCGTATCATTTTATTAGTTATTTACGTGTTTTGTAGGTCGGGATTGGAAGGTAACAGTTCTGGCAACGTTTCTAAGCATAGAAGTACGAAAAGTCGACAGAAAGCGGGCCATCAACGACATAGAAAGGTTTTTTCGATGTAAAAAAGTAATAATTAAATAAAATAATTCTAAAAATAAAAATTTACAGAGTGGAAACAAACCGAAATTATCATCGATACTTTGTCAGCGTAAATTGAGAAGGCAAAATTCGGCTGAAGAAATGCTCGAGCAGGAATTCGCACAGTTGGTACGCAAAAAAACGAATGATTTTGGGCCGTTTTTGTATTTTAATGCGATTTTATTTGCTTTACAGTCGGTGGATGGTGTCGAGAAAATGTCGAATGAGTATAATAATTTTATTTTCTTAATAAAATTCAAATTTAAATTTATGGCGGGAAGGAAAAATGCAATTTATGTGACCGTTACATCAAAATACAACTAAAAAAATTTAATTTATATCGTAAACTGTTCTTTTTTGTATCAAACCAGTCACTAAATACATTTTTTGCCTGCAAATAAATTTTAATTTGGCATTTATGTTGGAATAAATTAATTAAACCAATTAACTATTTTTTTTTTTAGAACTGGAATTACGTACGACTTGAAAATGGTTGAACATAAATGTTTGTGGGATTTAAATTACCCAGAAAAACCCGAGCGTTTTTCGTTTCCGTTGAACAGATGTAAAGCATATGGTTTAATTGACAGATGTTCATTTATACCGGTGAATAATTTTTTTTTTTTAAATACAATAAAATTAATTTTCTCACTTTGCACATTTTATTTTAAGTGTCGGCCGGCGACCGAAGACGAGATACTCATGGAACACACTCAAGATTTACACGATTTAGTAAAATCAACGAAAGACGAAGTAGATGAAGAAAAATTGGAATGTTTGTCGTCTCGATATGATTCCGTATATTTCCATCAAGTACTCAAAATAAAATTTTAAAAATAGTAAAAAAAAATTTTAAAAAAAGTTAACAAATTAATTATTATTTCAGTCGACTTTTGAATTGGCTCTGCTAGCTGTTGGCGGGACCATTGATTTGATGGAAAAAATTGTTAAAGGAAAATTTAAAAATGGCATGGCAATTGTGCGTCCTCCAGGTCACCATGCCATGGAAAATGAAGTTTGTGGATATTGTTATTTCAATAATGTTGCAATTACTGCAAAACATGCGATTGATAATCTATCAGTTAATAGGTAATTTTAAAATTACAATAAATCAATAAAAACAATTATTTTTAAAAATTTTAAATTTTTTTTAGAGTTTTAATTGTCGATTGGGACGTTCATCACGGACAAGCCACTCAGCGAATGTTTTATAATGATCCCAGGTTTGATTAGAGACAAGAAAAAAGAATGCAAACCAATTTTCTATTCATTTATTTAGAGTTTTATATTTTTCTATTCATCGCTACGAGCACGGCGATTTTTGGCCCAATTTGCGCGAATCGAATTTTGATTTTACTGGAAACGGAGCGGGAAAAGGATTCAATTTTAACGTGCCATTAAACAAAACCGGATTAGGAAATGCTGAATATCTCGCCATTTTTCATCAACTGCTTTTACCCGTTGCTTACGAAGTAATTTTTAACCCTAAAACGTTCCCGCTAAGATTCAAGTCTTTTTTTTCTTTAGTTTTCCCCCGATCTCATCCTCGTTTCTGCGGGATACGACGCTGCATTAGGTTGCTTCGAAGTATGTTTATTCGTTTGTTTTTTTCCACATTTAAAATTTAATTTAATTTTTTTAATTTTAGGGTTGTATGGAAGTTACTCCGGCTTGTTACGCGCATTTAGTCACTCAATTAATGCAACTTGCGAATGGGAAAGTGTGTGTGGTGTTAGAAGGAGGTTATTGCATTAAATCGTTGTCGGAAGGTGTCGCGTTGACTTTACGCGCGTTGTTAGGTGATCCGTGTCCTGTATTAGGACCTATTGGTGAACCAGATGCCAGGTAAATTAATAAATACGTTTTTTTTTTTTACGTTTTTAATTATTTTTATTTTGTTTTTAGTGTTGTTGATTCAATTTTAAACGTAATTTCTGTTCATCGTCGATTTTGGAAATGTTTTCGATATCAAGGGGTGATTTATGAAAATGAATACGATGACGAAAGTCCCGCAGATAAAAAAAAAAGGTAGCAATTTTTAAAAATTATTATTTAAAATTAATTTTTTAAATTTTTTTAAAGACACGTACCTGAGATCAAATTTTTGGGATCGATAGAAAAGACGACGACGTTTGCGACGCGCAATTGCTACCCAGTACAATCAAATGAAGAACTCAATGGTTTTAATAGGAGACTTGACGAATTAATCAAAAACACGTCTTTAAAAGTGCCGTTAAAAAGGTAAAAGACACAATTCCGCGTTAAATTCAAATAATAAACGTGTTTATTTCAGGTGTTGTTTGGCCTACGACGAAAAAATGATGGCTCATAAAAATTACTCGGAGTCGTAAGAATAATAATTTTAGAAATGATTTAATTTTGATGTTTTGATTTTTAATTTTTAATTTCAGAAGTCATCCCGAGAGACCAGACAGATTATTAGTTATATATAATTTATTGAAGGAATTGAAGTTATTAGAAAAGTGCCATATGCTGCCTTCCAGATTGGCGAACGAATCGGAAATTACTTGTGTACATTCAAAGATTTATTTAGACGAGATGGAAAATAGCCGGAAAATGGAGAAAAAAGAATTATATAATTATCAAGAATCGTTTCAATCGATATATTTGTGTAAAGTATGTTAAAATGACGTTTTAATTTAGTTTTATTGATTTCTATCGATTTTTTTTATTGATTTTTATCGACTTTTATTGATTTTTGTTGTTTTTTTTATTAATTTTTATCGTTTTTTATTGATTTTTGTTGTTTTTTATTAATTTTTATCGTTTTTTTATTGATTTTTTTCGTTTTTTATTAATTTTTATCGTTTTATATTGATTTTTTTTGTTTTTTATTGATTTTTTTTCGTTTTTATTATCGATTTTTTTTATTGATTTTTATCGATTTTTTTTCAAATAGGAAAGTTATGAAAGTGCGAGACTATCAGTTGGGTGTCTTCTTCAAGTCTTAGATGAAGTTTTGACCGGAAAAGTATTTTTAAAATCATTTTTTTTTATTTTTTAAATTTATTTTTTTAAATTAAATTAGGCAGTTAATGGATTCGCACTTATTCGACCACCGGGACATCACGCCGAGTCCGAATCGGCGTGCGGGTTTTGCATTTTCAACAACGTCGCCATAGCTGCAAAAGTGGCCATAAAACAATACGGTCTCGAACGAATTCTTATCGTCGATTGGGACGTGCATCACGGCAACGGCGTTCAACACATGTTCGAAAACGATCCGAAGTAAACTCCTAATTTACAAAATAAAACATTTTGTGCGACAATTTAATTTTATTGCAGAGTTTTATACATATCTCTCCATCGGTACGACAAAGGAACGTTTTTCCCATGCTCCGAAGATGCAAATTTTGACAAAACTGGCAATAACGAAGGTGCTGGATTCAATATCAACATTCCTTGGAATAAAGTAAACTCGAAAACGTACACAAATTATCAATTTATGTATTTATTTTATTGTATTTTACTTTTTTTTGATTATTTAGGGCGGGATGAACGATGGAGATTACATTTCAGCATTTTTACACATTGTTTTACCAGTTGCGTATCAGTTTGATCCTCAATTAGTCTTAGTGTCCGCTGGGTTTGATGCAGCAAGAGGTGATCCATTGGTAAAGAGTGTTTTTACAAAGAAAAATTGATGTTTTTTTTAAAAATTTTGTATTTATGTATTGGTTTCAGGGGGGTTGCAATTTATCGCCTGAATTATATGCTCATTTAACTCATCTTTTAAGTTGTTTGGCTGGCGGTCGTGTGATTTTAGCGTTGGAAGGCGGATATAATTTGTGCACCTTAGCGAGTTCAGTTCTTAGCTGCATCCAGGCGCTGATTGGCGAACCGTGCCCGAAATTACCGAGAGGAAATTACGCGAGTAATAGCGCCGCCACGTCGATTCTTAATGTTTTACACGTACTCAAAAAATATTGGAACTGCTTTAAGTTTGAAGGTAAATTTTTATCGATTTTTAAGGATTTTTGTGTTTAAAACGGTTTGACAATTTTGACAATTTTGACAAATCCAACAGCCGATTTGCCTTCGCTGATCTCGGAGATGCAACATCGAGATGATTCACCCAGCAATCAAAGCTCAGCATCGGATCCTTTAATTTTAGACTCTACGAGCAATACATCGATCGATTCCATCGGTACCGAGCCAAAAGAAGAAACAGGTAGTTTTTATTTCATTTTTAAAAATATAATGTCGGTTGCAAATTATTTTGCAAATGTGATTTAAGTCCAGCGCACTAGATGGCGCGCGAGCATTTATCGCGCGGCTCGCGGTAGGTTGTCACTAAAAGCTGCCGCTCAAATCTTGCTGATCATTCTAAAATGGCAACCGGTGGCGGTAGTCCGCCCGGAGATAGCTTAGAAGGTGTTTTTACGCAATCATTTTGAGTTTTTAATAGCTAACTCGCTATAAAAATTAACTACACGTTTGTTTTTTCAGCTGCAGAGTTTAAGCCTTCTTCGTCCAAATCGTTCGTGGGAATCAAAGCGGGCCAGCAGAAACCACAGGTTTAGAACAAAACAACATTTTTTAAAAAAAACCATTAAAATTTAAAAATTATAATGTACGAAGGTCGTTTACGCCGTGACGCCATTGAAAACGTGTCCACATTTGAATTCGGTCGAGCCGCTTCCGGCCGACGGATTTAACATCCAAGCGCCGTGTAAGACGTGCAACGACAAGAGCGAGAACTGGCTGTGCCTCTCGTGTTACGAGGTAAAAAAAAAAAAAAAAAATAAGATAAAAAGGTTTTTCTTGCCCGGATTGTGATTTAAAATGTTTTTATTTAGGTGTACTGCGGTCGATTTATCCACCAGGACATGTTGCTGCACAGCCAGAACAGCGGTCATTGTATCGTGTTGAGTTTTGCTGATTTGTCGGTCTGGTGCTACGAATGCGAGGCTTATCTGGATAATAGCGTAAGCATAAGCATCGGAAAGATTAATCGTTGATGGTTTTTTTTAATTGATTTTATTTGATTTCAGGTACTGAATCCTATTTTAGAGTCTGCGCACAGGCAGAAGTTCGGGGAGGAACGACCCGGCGGGGACTTGGAGTTGATGTAATTGTTGATTTAAGAAATGCTCGTTCGAGTTTGTATATTTTGACTTTGAATTATAATTTTGATAAATTCGACAACTGCACTCCTTTACACATCACATTTACACAATATTATTTGAAAATAAAATAATGATTAAGATAAAATCTTACGTATCGCTGTATGTCGACGAGTCCACTCGATCGGGCAAATTTGTAATATCAACATCGAATCGGTTTTGAACGCTATTTAAGATCTTCGCATCGTCGCTACCGGCAACGAACGAAATCGCCAAACCTTTGGTTCCGAACCGACCCCCACGAGCGACTCTATGTAAATAAGTATCCGAATCTTCCGGCATATCGTAATTAAACACAACATTAACTCGCTCGATGTCCATCCCGCGTCCGAACAAATCAGTCGCGATTAAAATCCGTTTTTGAAAATCCTTGAATTCCTGATAACGCAACAAACGGTCGAATTGTGGCATCGCTCTGTGGAACCCGATGGCCGGGAAATTCTGCTCCACCAATAACCCGACCAAAACCTTACAGCGCTGCACCGATTTAACGAATACGACGACTTGATTAAACTCTAAAACATCCAACAAGTCGAGCAACACGCGGGTCTTCTTTTTCTCCGTCAACTCGACGTAATGCTGTCGCAAGCCGTGCAGAGTCAACTTGGCTTCGTCATCCACGTAAATCTCCACCGGATCGGCCATAAACCGCTTGCAAATCGGACGGATCTCTTTGCTTAAAGTCGCGCTGAACATCATCACTTGTTTATCGTGCGGGGTAGCCCGAAGTATTTTCTGCACGTTCTGTCGCGTGTCCAATTCCTCCAACATCTTATCGCATTCGTCCAACACGAAATGTTTAACGTGCGATAAATCGAGCGATTTGTTTCGTACCAAAGCCAAAATTCGTCCAGGGGTCCCCACCACGACGTGCGGGTGACTCGCTTTAATGGATTTCTCGTTTAAGTTGATGCTTACACCGCCGAAGAACACTCCTACGTTAGTCGTGGGTAAATACTTTGAAAATCGTTGGTATTCTTTGCTGATTTGGAAAGCGAGTTCTCGGGTGTGACACATGACTAATACGGAGACTCGGCCGTCGATGGCGTCGAGTTGTTGCAGCGTGGCCAATACGAACACGGCCGTTTTGCCCATGCCCGATTTAGCTTGGCATAAAACGTCCATGCCGAGAATCGCTTGCGGAACGCATTCGTTTTGCACTTCGGACGGATGCTCGAAGCCGCAATCGATAATTGCTCGCAGTAATTCGGATTTGAGTAGGAAATCGCGGAATCCAGAACTGTGAACTGATGCGTACGAACCTTTAACTTCTTTCGGAATGTTGTCCGCCATTACTTGATCGTCGCCGCCATTTGTAATCTTCGCTTCTTGTTCTTCCGCGTCGTGTTCATCGTAATCCAAAAGATCGGCGTAGTCGGACATTTTATAAATGTGTATAAACGTTAGGACGTTAGATAAAATTGAATAAAGTTTGTAATGTAAAGAAGGAAATGTGCAGATATATATACATACATTCAGAAACATAAACGTTGTAAGAACGTGCATTCGACGGTCTCACTTGGACGCGCATAAATCATTTTATTTTCAAAAAATTTTTTTTTCAATTTATGCTATTGGTTTCCCTTCGTTTCTGGTCACAATTAAGTCACTAACTGACAACACCTGACCTCGCCACTGACCCCCCTTGATCTCATGTGGCAGACTGCTTGGCGCCCAGTTGGGTGTGGTCTTTGGTGGTCCCAGCTGCGGACCACATGGTAAACGCATCAACCGTCATATCCCAATATGAAAATCAATTGGTTTTCTATTTGCAGTAAACCGAAAAAAATAGATTTTTATTCCGTCTGTTTATTTATAAATTTGTTTGTTTATTATCGAAAATTGTTTTGGAATATTTTTAAAAAATTTGCGAGCAACCTGTTCCCGCTGATAGCACAAATTAAACGCAGCTGCACGTTAGAAAAACAAGACGTTTTTGGATTTTTGCGAATTGGTGGGGAACTCTCTGTGAAAACAAACATTCCCTGTCGATTTATGGCAACATTTGCCCTCGACCGTCATTCATCTTATTATTGCACGAGCTCTAGAATTACTCAAAAATTTGAAAAATTTACCCAGAAAATGCTAGAAAATTGTATTAAAATGAAACAAAAAATATATTTTGTTTAATATGTTTATTTATAATAAAAATATATGTATATACAAAAGTAAATCGAATTTTTAATACGTTTTAAACAGACTTGTTGTCATCGTCTGAAATGTCGTGCTGCGAGGAAGTTTTCTTTTCTTTGCGCATTAATTCTCCATTTTTGGTTCTGTGCCACTTCATTCTCCGGTTTTGAAACCAAACTTTGACCTAAATTAAACCGAATTATCAAATTGGTTTAAATGAATATGAAAAACGTACCTGTCTTTCTGTAAGACCCAAAGAAATCGCGATTTCATAACGCCTTAATCCGGTCAAATAACTATGATACGTAAATTCATTTTCCAGTTCTCTTAGTTGCTGTTTGGTAAAAGTAGTTCGCTCCTTGCGACGTTTGAGCAAAGGTTGAGCTGTAGACAAAAAAATAAATAAAATTCATTTCGTTAGGTTGGTTTTTCTCACTTGTTGCCGAATTACTGGTGGCTGTGAACATTTCTTGAGAATATTTGTCAAATTCAGTAGCACAATTTTCAGAGTTTAAGGGAATGTCGGTGAAATTAAAACTGTCTTCAATTGGAGAACATGATGGAATTTCCCACTCATTATGGTAGAGATCAAAAAGATGCTGTTCCATGCTGTTGAAGAGACGGATAGAAAGCAAGTGGCAATCACGCAGCTCGTTCTCGTGAGTCGTGAAGGGTGGGTGTTAAAACTCTGCTATTATTGGTGGACTGGTGGTGCTTGTTTAGTTTGGTGACTTGCTCGTGGAAATAATGCAGTGAAGCAAAGTCGCCGCACCATTATTGCACATTTACTTTAAATTTTTATTAATTGAATAATTAAACATTTATCTTTTCCACTTCACTTCAACATATAATTTTTTTTAATAAAAAAAGGATCGTGGTTGGATGTGTAGATGCCCCATTTAATTTTTCTAATTGCAGCATTCAAAAAGTTGTGTTTTATGTGAATTTCCCAGTTTTGGGGATGAGAAAGCCTGGTACTCCTGGGAAATCGGTACTCTTGGCACTAAAATTTATAAACCATAAATCAATGTTTTTAGATTTAAAAAAATCAGCATTTGCAGGTAATATAATCTTTCCATATTCAGATGAGAATTAACCACTAGCTTCGATAATGTTCTCTGGTGCTTTGACGACCAATGAGAACGGCGTAACAAACCGGTCATTGTTTGTCCGACCAATCCCGAAGCGCGTAACAAACTCCATTTGCCTTCGGATTGGTGGCTGTAGGTGGCTGCATTCACCATTTCGATAGTGCACGCTTGTCTTTTGCGCCATCTGTTGTAGGTTTTCACAACCAAAATACAAATGGTATTTTGATCCCATTTGAACTCTTCATGGTCGTTTCTCTGATTTCTATCGTAAATTCTCTCATAAAATACACTTCGCGCTTGAGTAATTGTCAAATTTAGGTCAGCACTCATCTTTTTGGCTGATAAGATTCGTGCGGATCTAATTATTTGACAATTACTCGGCGTGCTCGGTATACACCTATCCCCCGATTTACACGGCACTTGTTTTACACGATTTTGCTTTTACACGGTTTATAAATTAACAGATTTCAAAAAATTGATAAAAATGTATATTCCGTTCCATATACGCCTATACAAAGATTTGATGACATTTTTAAATTTGGTAACACTGATGAAAACAACGGGGGATTCCTGGTGTTGTAAAATACTGTTGTAACCCTGGAGCACTTTCTTCGGGGTTATACACAAATAGTGTAAAATAATAGTGTTATTTATGTGGATAAACACTGTATAAATAAATAATAGTTTATGTGATGTCACGGATGTGTTTTGTTTGAAAATTTATTTTGATTTTCATTTTTTGTAAAATTAGTTATTTTCTATTTTTCAATTGTTACAACGTGTGATGCGCCTGACGATGCGCATAAATTAGCGCTGAAGTAGGCGCTCACCCCTATTTTGGAATCAAATGCCCCAATTGTTGGAATTTGACTTTTGTGATTGGTCACCTAAATCAGGTGACCACACAGTATATATGGTTGTGTTGAATAAATAAACGCCACTTGTTCACGGGGTTTTTGATCCCACGTATCGAAATTGCGTGTCTTGTCATTATTTTATTTACCTAAATCCTATT
>JAQFXT010000534.1:0-33599 GCA_034683725.1 Strigamia crassipes
TAAAAAAATATAAAAAATTAGAAAAATTAATTTAAAAAAATATAAAAAATTAGAAAAATTAATTTAAAAAAATAAAATATTAAATCAACTAACAGTCAGGTTTATATCCAGAGCTCTTCTTTGTCCTCTTAACCAGCAAACTAAAAATTAAAAAATTTTAAAAAAAAATTTAAAAAAATCAATTCAATTTAATCGATTTTTATAACAAAATCACCTAGCAACACGCACAGTTCTCGGGTTGTAATTATTGAGCAACAAAAGCAACTTTTCCATCGTCTTTCCAGTGTCTATTATGTCTTCAACCACCAAAACATTCTGCAAAATAAACAAATAAACAAATAAACCAATAAAAATAGATAAAAATTTACTCTATCTCGCAATCCATCCAAATTATCTCCACCAATCACTCGAATAGCACCAGACGACTCATTCTAAAATAAAAAATAAAAAATAAAAACCAAAAAATAAACAAAATCAATAGAAAAACATTCTTGAGACGCATGCGGGTCCAACAACTGCAAAATAACGCAAAACAGTACAGTGTACCCTATCACTTTCGCCGTTCAAGAGGGAAAGCAAATCTTCACGTGCCTCGTAACTTTGTAGACGAATGAAATCCACAGCTAACGGCACCGAGACGGCCACCATCCGATTCAAGTGTTTGATTTCATCGAGGAGATCCGTGAAGAACTTGTAGCCGCCCTTGAGCACGCACAACGCCACTAAAGCTTCCTTGCCAATGTCATGGAAAATGTCACGAGCCAATCTTTCTATTCTGCAACGAAAAAAATAACAAAATAAACAAATCAGATCCGAAAACTCATCCGAAATCGCCTTTTTCGGACACTACCTGTCGTTGATTAATCCGTTTGGCAAAAGCACCGAATCCAAGTCGTCCTCGTAATGTTTCGGAACACAGAAATAATCCAGATCGTATCCCTGGTAATCGTCTGGTATCTGCAAGAAGATAAATGGATTTTGATATCTTAATTTAAGGGTTTTTGTCGCTCGGAATTAGAACTGGGTTCGTTTATAAGATATTTTTTTGAAATTTTCTTTTCTAGCATTCTGTACCGTGATAAATTTACTTTCTGCCATTTTCTTTTTGGGTGTTGTGGTCGTTAGGGTTGTTTGTCAAGATTAAGCATTTGTTCGAATGAGGTAAAGACGAGAAATTTAAACTGAAAAATGGTCAAAAAAATAAAGCTATGAATCCCGATAACATTTAAGCCGAATGATGCGCAGCGCCGTTTATTGTAATACTTCATCTCGTCGCTCGAGTCAATAGCAGCACCAGCAAAATAAAATTGTTTCTTTCGTCAATAGATGGTGCTGTGTACCAAAAGCACACTTGAGCTTACGTTAATGATACGGTTAGTGCAGTGCAGTTGACCTAGAAAACTAAGATTGCGCACCGCGGAATAAATTAAATAAATAAGCATTTCCGCTTGCATTTCTTTACGGGAAAATAAAAACCAACATTTTAAGTTTTTAATACCATGAATTAATACATTTATTAACTCGTATTGCATCGAAACAAGTGCTTATAGGAAGAAAATCCATATTGTGCATCATAGCCGCAAACTAGACCATTTTTTCTCCACGACTTTCGACATCATTCCATAAAAAATAAGTCTTATCCGATGATCTTACATACCCCACAACATATCAATTTTGATTTTTTTTTTTTTGGTATTTACCAACAAAACAATTTTCCCCTTAAATCGATGAAACACACCAACCCTGACATTAAAAAAATGATTTTTTTAAATTTATTTTCAATTGTCTACGTAGAATATTTGTCACTAAAACTGGTCTCAAATCATCAAGATTTTAAATAAAACATTAAAACGTTGAAGTACACAGGATGATTTTGTAAATGTAATTACACCGTAACTACATTACATTACAAAATCATCCGAGTCTTTTTGTGGGTCACTCTGCAGAAAGCAGCCTTAGACGGTGTCCGTTCCCATTCGGAACTGAAACCCGATCGCTTCTTAATAAACATGTCTCTCTCGAGTGAAGTAAACGTCGCCTCAGACCACCCAAATTCCCAAAACGAAATGGGTAATAAATTATCCGACTCTCCCCCATCCGAACTGCAGTTACACCTACGAATTTCATTTCCGTTACAAAGAAAACAAGTCATTCGTTTACAAATCACATGCTAACAAATTAGCAATACAGATTTTTATTATTCTACAGAAATCTTATACATTCATTGTACCATAATATATTTGTTGTTCTAATATAGCATAAAACTGTTTACAATTATTTACATGTCCGAAATATCCGTACGTAAAATAATAATAATAATAATATGTAAATTATATATATATATATATATATATATATATATTAATATTAATATTAATATATATATAAAAGCTGAAAAAGAGGAAAAAGGTGCGAGAAAAGACAAAGATTATACAAGTAATGAATAATATTATTCAAGTTAATTCATAAATGGATTAAGTTAAACTGTATCCAACAATAAGACTCGATTATATACATTCTTAATAACCATTTTTCACATTTACTTGCATTTATCTAAACACACAATTGAGAAAACATGAATAAAACTTTGTTGAACATTTCAATTTTCAAGTGGGCTTTGGTAACTCGTGAATACTGATTGAAAAACATCATTGGAAAGAAATTACTAAAAGCTTGTTTGATTCGATGATGAAACATTCATTGCACTGGTTCACAACAAAAATTATACAACTGGAAAATCGTGGAATTAATTCAGATAAATCGGACATTTAGTTGATTTTTAATTCATTTCTGCGTGACTTTTTATCAGTTTTTTTTCTTTTCTTTTCCCCCACTTTTTCGTTTGAATATCAAATTGTTCAATTAAAAGGAAGAAAAAAAAATATAGTAAATAATTTAAGGAATTTATCGTAAGGAAATACAAACAAAACAAAAAAGACATATTTCAGTTTATAAACACAACAGTTTAAATGAGATAATTATTAATTGTTTTAAGCATGCGAAAAGTTTGTACAGTAAAAATTAACAAATATGGAAAATATTTTGTTTCGTTTTCATCAATTTTGTGCAATTCCTTCGCGGAATGTACGCCGTACAAGACACAAAAACAGACCAACATCAGTGGGATATTAAGATGTAAAATTTTCCTTCCATTTCTCATCTTTTTCTTCAAGTTATTAACAAACAAATGATTAAAAACGTGACATCAACAACGAACTACACGAGGTAAGAACTTAAGTGAGTAAATACAATACACAACACATGTACAAACATCCTATACATACAACGACAAAGACGAAAACAGTAAAGTATGTATACCGAATAAAACCTTTTTCACGGCGTGCTACCTGGTGGCAAATTTCTACAACTCCATAACTTCATATTTCAAAGTTTGATACAAAAAAATTCGTACAGAAACAAGCATTTATGGTTTTAGTCAAAGACCTCTATGTATATATGTATATTATATATATATATATTAAATATTTTCATTTATTTATTTACTTATTTAATTTTTTTACTCGGAGCTTTGCGTACATCATTAGTGAATTAGTCCCCCATCTAATAAAACATTTTTTTAAAAAAAAGAAAAAATATAAAATATAAATAAATATTTTGGATTTTTTTGAATTTTAAGACAAAACCAACAGAAGTGACCAAATAAAACACATTTCTTCAAGTTTGCAGTTGACAATTCCATAGCTCATAACTGCTAACCATTTTTGGGCCCCAGAAGTGAATTTAACATCTTGGGGCCCTTCTTTTAACCTTTTTGGGGTCCTAATTTGAATATTATTTCTTAAAAATTCTTCTTTTGGAATTCAGGGACCCCTATGAGTGCAGGGGCCCTAATTGTATAATTTTGTTTCTGTTGAGGATTTTAGAATTTGATTTTTAAGATTTTAAGGGCCCTAAAAAAATCAGAGAGACCCAAATCCGGTCCTACTGTTAACTGCATTGCCATTACTTTTATTATTATTATTATTATTATAATGTCTTAAAATATCTAGAATTCTTCATATCTATCAATGGCAGTTTGACCCCATTAGATTCCAAAACAAAATGGAAAAATATTTATGACACATTCGTTTGGAATGCAAACAATTGAATGACCTAAGAAAAACAATTCCAGATGATGGAATTTCTATTTCCAAAATTCCAACCAAAATGGCTGCTAATTTACAAAAATCCATATTTTCAAAATACAAACCCCCCAAAAAAAAAAAAATGTTTTTGACAATGACAAAATAATCAGAGCTTAAAATTCAAAGAAAAAGGCCAAGCGGAAGCCATTTAATGACCGTTTCACCTGTGAACACTCGTTTCCCATGAACCAAGAAAGAAAAAAAAAAAAACACCAATTACCATAATGCCCCCTTGCGTCGCAATTTTCCTCTTGGCTTCAATCTCGCCATTACCGCGCACGCGCCAAGCGTCAAAACCGCCAACTAAAACCCCTCGGAGTCTCCCGAGCGGAGAAATCAACTCTCCCATCGTTTGGGACTTGGAACTTTGGACTTTTAACGACTCAGGCAGCGAGCGCGGTGCTCGCGGGCGCACTGGCGCATCGGGTCGTTGCACCAATCAGGAAGCGCGCGCACAGAACTCTCGCTTACCATTGGCCGAGACAGAGAAAAAAAAAGCCCGGTCCAACAGATCGATGGTGCTGGCGTTCGCATCACCCTCCCCCTGCCCCCCCGAGCTGGAATACCTCTCTCTCTCTCCCCTCGCTCGTTCACGGATGGCTACACGCGCGTCAGCCGAGCAATCCCTCCCTCCTCCGCGGCCCTCCGTCACTTAATTAAAACGGGCGACCCTCCTTATTACGAATCCGTCGACAACACACTTGGTTTCAGCGCCAGGGATCAAATTGGCGTCTATTCAACGAAAAGAGGAGCGCGCAGCAAAGGGAAAAAAATGAATTTTTATGAGCATCCGGAAGGGATGGAGGGGAAATGCTGAAAATAAAAATTCCAAATGGAAATCATGGGGGTTTTTGCTAGGTTTTTTCAGTCGATGTAATGAAGGGAAGGGGAAAAAATATTAAATTTTAAAAAAATAAAAAATTGTTAATTGTGTTAGTGTGTGTGTGTGGTGAAGCCTCATTTGAATTTCCGTGACTGGAATTTGCTTAACGTTTTTTTTTTATTTATTTATTTTTTTTTATGTAATTAATTTCGAATATAAAATGATTTTGAGTAGTTTAGGCTTAATTTAGACTTTTGATTTACATAGATTTGATATTTGGCTTGATCGTGACTTTTGGGGCTCTTATTGAAACCATTTTTTGGGGCCCGAATTGAAAAAATTGGCCGAGAAAATTTTTCTTTTGAGTGCGGGGGTCCACACAACCGCGTGGAATAAGGGCCCCGGGAACAGGGGCCCTTATTGCAGCCATTTTTTTGGGCCTTAATTGGAAAAAATAACCAAAAAAGTTTCTTTGGAAATTTTTGTCTCGGAGTTTGGGCGCCCAAACAGCCGCAGTTATCATGGGGCCCTTATCGCAACCATTTTTTGGGGCCCTAATTGAAAAAAAATTGCTCAAAAAAATTTTTTGTTTTAGAGTTTGAGGGCTCCCACAGCCGTATGGGGCCCTATTCTTAGGGCCGTTATTGCAGCCATTTTTTAGAGCCCCTAATTAAAACAAATGCCCAAAAAAAAATATTTTTTTTTTTACATTTTTTTTGGAAGAAAATTCTTGTTTTGAAGTTCGAGGGCCCACGAGCCGCATGGGGCCCTATAAATCCTCCTGTATGTCACCCAGAAGAAACAATAATAATAAACATCTTAAAAAGACTGAAAAAATCTACGAAATTTTTCTCGAATTTTTTTCAAATCTTCGAAATTTTTCTCAAATTTTTCTCAAATTTTTCTCAAATCAACTCAATTAAAAACCAAAAAATGTCCCCAATTTAAAGTGTCACTCGCAGATGACTCGATTCTGCGCTTCAAATTCGTGCAAATCAATTCTCAACCGCCTCCAAATCATAAAAAAAAAAAAAAAAAATTCCATTTTCTCCCCCAGTTCAATTCAGAAACCCCTTGCACTTACCCCTACCCCTACCCAACATCACTTGCTCTTTTGACATCCCGAAATTTCAGAAGCGAAGAAAGAAAGAAGAAAATAAATAAATAAAAATAAAAACCGGCTCTTATATTTGTAGACGCCTCTCCTGCCCCTCGACATCCCTTTATCACGAACCAGAACAGTCGACACGAGGGGAGGGAGGGAGGTAGGTAGATAGACATGGCAAAAGAGAGACCGAGAGAGCGAGAGAGAGAGAGAGAGCGAGAGAGAAAACCGGAGGTTGATCCTCAAGGACAGGCCTTTCCCTGCTAGGGCTTACTCACTCACACAAGGGGGACTTGAACCGACATCTCAGAATCTTTTCTCCCATATGAATTTCAATTTTTCTCACCAACTGTCACATCTTCCATTTTTTTTAAGTCACAAATTTCCCGACTCAATCTCATTCCTATGGCATTTTCCCATACATTACAAATCACGATTTATGGAACTCTTGTTGGGGCCCTATTTAGGGCCCTATTTGAAAAACGTTTCCTAATAAAAAAATTTTTTTTTTTTTTTTTTGAAATTTGGGGCCCCCGCTAACGTACGAGGCCCTCTTCTGTTGCTAAAACTGCATAATCCTATAAATCCACTCTTGTTGGGGCCCCATTTGAAAAATTTTTTTCTCTAATTATTATTATTTTTTAATTTGGGGCCCTATTTGAAAAATGTTCTCCTCCAAAAAAATTTTGTTTCAATTGTTTTTCTTCTAAATTTGAAACCCCCAAGCAAGACTCATGGGGCCCCTTCAGTTACTAGAACTACAAATCCGCCCTTGCAGGGGCCCTTGTTGGAGTCCTATTTGAAAACTGTTTCCCCAATAAAATTTTGCCTCAATTTAATTATTTTTTTAATTTGGGGCCCCCGCCAGAGCTGCAAAACCCTCTGAATCCGCCCTTGGAATCGACTTGTTTACAAAATAACAAAAACAAATGTTCAGCCTTAGTTACTGAACTGTGACTTATGACTCACTGAACCTAAGGTGAGTGCCTGGCGCTCTAACTACACGTTTCCCTACAACTACCTACTTAAAGGTATCATTACCCGCGCGAATTATGGTCATTTCGAGCCAAAGTTTCTGTCGAGGGCTGACGCGACTGCGACTCAAATGCCATTGTAATCCATCATGCGAAGACATTAAAGCCAAACAAAATATTAATAAACCCCTAAAATATTAAATAAATAATGTTTTTTAAAGTAAAAAGGTGTTTTAAAAGCTTAGATGCGTATGGCTGAATAATTTGCAAGCTGCTAACCCCCTGCCTGGTTCCCCCTAGCAGAAAAAGGCCCGTTATAGTCGACTGGTCTACGTTGCATTATCTCCCGCCTGATGACCCCCACACGCGCAGCTGATGCCTGCACTCGGGTGTCCTTACTCAAACCACCGTGCGACGCCACCACTGCGGTGACCGAATAAGCCTAAATCCCTCGCAACTGGGAATAAAGAGGACGTTGGCAGACGTGGCTTGGATTAGCGACAACAGCTGCGCCAAATAGCACTTTGCGCAAATGGGATGGGATGGGATGGGATGAGAGTAGAACCAGAGACAGCGACAATACGTTCCTCGACACTTTCCGGACGAAGAAATTGGGAATGTCTTAAGAAAATAGGTCCAAAGGAAAAAAAAATAAAATAAAATTGATTTAGATGCCAATATTTACCGAGATATTTGTCAAATATCGCAAATTAACGTGTTAAACATGATTATTGGTGAAACCCATTAATGATATGCTGAATTCGTTTGATATTTTTATTGTTAAAAATAACTTGGTCTCGGCCCCAAAGATGGAGGGAGGCCTGTCCGCAGTTATTGTTTCCGGGATGGAATTATTGCGTGAAGTGTAACAAAAACGTAGAGCATGTTTATGTTTTATATAAATTAAAAACGATTCTTTATATTGGTGCGTATAGCTATGGAAGTGTCAACGAATTCATTTTGTAACGTTTAATTTGATTCTCGAAATCATCGCTAGGGAACGTTTACGAGGGAACGTTTCTAGGTCTGAGTTGTGGTGCTCCAGTTGATTCTTTGAGCCAAATTTTTTTAGATTAAAAAATTTTAAATTTGAATAAATATTGATATTGATATTGATATTGATATTACTAAGCACCGTTTTCATCGGTCCTCAAATCTCATAAACCCTGTATTATACTGTTGCTCGGTTACCACCACGTCCGATTAAATAAAAATAAAAATTTTTAAAATAGAAACGACAAAAGAAACGTGGACCGTAAATGCTCTCAATAGCGTGGGATGCTCATAGAACGCGATATCCTTTACAGCGAAGGTCTAAATTGACCAAAACGACTGAATTAAATATCTAAATTGACCAAAATGACTAAAATAAATATCTAAATTGACCAAAACGACTGAATTAAATATCTAAATTGACCAAAACGACTAAAATAAATGTCTAAATTGATCAAAAACACTAAAATAAATGTTAAAATTGAATTCAATATCTAAATTGCAGAGAACATTTAAGTTTTGTCAATAGAGCGCGGGTGTTCTACCCGAGCATTTACGGCAATTGGTATTTTCAACGCAATTAAAGAGCAAACAGACGTCAAATTAGATTTTAAATCCCCAAAACATATCACTGTTTACACCTAAACCGGTTAAACAAATCAATCAAAAAGAAAAAAAACCCGACGCATTAGGTGCAAAAGCTCGCGCCAAATTCATTCGGTGCATCCATTTTAAGACGAATAAACCCTTTAACTTACTAAAATATTAATCCATTTTTCCCTTCGTACAATTTAAATAAAACAAAAAACTAATTAACCTAATGTGTATGCATAGCTCAAACCTTTCCAAGTTTTTTTTTTTTTTTTTTTTAATGTTAATTTTTTTAATTTTTTTAATTTTTAATTTTCCTCATAATTAAAAACATCATGTTTTTTCCTTTTTCCTTTTTTAAATTAAAAATAAAAAATAAAAATAATAAATTAAAAATTCCCCACATCCCATCATCACCTCTGTACAACCCCCTTCCAAACCCCCTAAAATCTCCAATGACTCACAGATTGAAAAGCAAAATGCATCCTCCCTCTAGTGATCATTTCCTCAGATAAAAAAAAAAAAAAAAAAATTCCCCCATTTTAAAAATTAAAAAAAATAAAAATAAAAATAAAAACTGGTAATCCAAACATGTGTGTGGTTAATCCAAACGTGTCGATCACAAATCACACAAATTCCTCACTAAAAACCACTAACAAACAACAAACACGTAATCCAAAATGGCGGGCGCCGATTCCAAAATGGTATCCAAAAACCGAGACACGCACCAACACGAGCAGTAAGTTTTCACCTCAATTGGCTTGCGCCACTTCGGCCGTCTTCTCCCCATTATGCAACAGATGTTTACTCGTGGTCGAGTCCCCTCTGTGGCACACCAAGTGCTCGCTCGCCGACTTCTTAGCGACCGGTTGCGCGTGCTGGGGCCGCGACGGCAGCCCGCGCGAGATGGGGATGTGTGGCGGATGCTGCGAGTGATGATGGTGATGATGATGGTGATGGTGGTGCGACGAATTCTGCTGCTGCGTCGACGCGCCCGTGGAAGAAGAAGTCGACGACGTGTGATGATGATGGCCGCTGCCCCTCTGATTCCCGCTCGCAAAGTTCATATTGTGCCTCATGAACGGCCGCGGAATGGTGAGCGTGAGTCGCGGTCGATTCTGGACGACCCCCGACGCACTTCCGGTCGACGAGGTGGGTGTGTTTTGCTGCGGCTGCGGTTGCGTCTGCGGTTGCGTCTGCGGCTGCGACTGCGACTGCGACTGCGATTGCGATTGCGACTGTGGCTGCGTCGCCATTTGCTGCTGCTGTTTTTGTTGTTTCTGTTGCTGCTGCTGTTGGGAGCCGCGCAGTCCGGAGATCACCTGGTTCAAGCGGGCCCCGGACGTCGGCGTCTGCGTCGAACGGTGTCCGGCAGGTATGAGTCGAGTGCCGGACAAGTTGGCCTGCTGCAACCGCAGGGGTGCCACGGGTCTCTGCGGCACGACGGCGGGTAAACCGCGCTGAGACGGCGTCACGCTCGCGCTGTGCGGCGGCGGCGTGGACACTGGCGCCCGCACGCGCACCTGCAGCGGCTGCGTGTGAGGGGGAGGCGGAGGCGGAGGCGGGTGCGGGTGCGGGGGCGGTGGCGGTGGCGGGGGAGCGGGTCGCGAGAGGACCGGGGACGGGGGCGCCGCCGGAACGGGCGCGGGCGGACTGGGCGTGGGCGGCAAACGCGGCGGCGAAAGCGTGGACATGGGCGGCGGTGTGGGGGTGTCGTTGGGGACGGCGGGGCTGCTGCGGGAGCTCGTGCTGCTCGAGCGTGACGGGTGTCTCGAAGAGGATTTGCTCAGATCCAACGCGCCGAAATCGTCCCTTCGCGGCTCGTCTTCGGACGCGTCGGCGTTCTTTTTCTTCTCCTCCGAAGTGGACGCGGCATTGTCGTCCGGAGCGGCGGCCTTTTTCTCTTCGTCTTTGTCCTTCGCCGGCACGCTGCTCTGGGGTTCGTTCTTGCGGGGCTGGCCCGACGCGCTCGACTCTTTCTTGTCGGCGGGCTGCGAGTTGGACGCGTTCCGCGAAGTGCATGCCGCGTCCGACGTCGGCGGATCGACTGGCGAAGGCTGCGCGCGCGCCGGCTCGGGTTCGCTAGCCTCCAACGCGGGAGTCTCGGCGGCGTCCGCCTCGGCCATTCCATTCGTGAGCGGGGGTGGCGGCGGAGTTGGGCGTGGCTCGGGGGCCGTTTTGGCGGCGGTCGCCTTCCCCTCGTCTTCCTCGTCGTGTCCGTTCTGCAGGGCAGGTGGAGCGGACGCGTTTGACGGCGCCGGCTCTTGTTGCTTGCCCTTTTCGTCGCTCGTTATCTGGATAAGTGGCGGCGCACTTATCGCCGGCTCGTGCGACGTTTTTAAGCGTTTCGCGGACCGTGGTTTCCGTTTTAGGATGCGGTACATGAATCGCATAGGACCGTTCTTCAATTAAAAAAATAAATTTTTTTTTGTTTTAAATTTAAAAATTTTTAATTTTTAATTTTTAAATTGATTTTAATTAATTGTGATTGAAACTTACCCGCCTCCATGCGAATATATACGCGACATCCATCAGTGTGTAGTCGTCGCACAGACAGTCGTTATTATAAAATACATCAATGAGAAATTCATCGGAAAGCGAATATTTCATTCGAATGAGTTT
This sequence comes from Strigamia crassipes, assembly GCA_034683725.1. Lineage (NCBI taxonomy): Eukaryota > Metazoa > Arthropoda > Chilopoda > Geophilomorpha > Linotaeniidae > Strigamia > Strigamia crassipes. The sequence goes on from JAQFXT010000534.1 coordinate 11,254, forward strand.
CTTCAGGTGAGCAACAGTGACAGCTGCGGGACACCTGAGAAAACGTTTCCTTGGTGATGATTCATCGTCATTAACTTCCTCGACTACCGTCTCGGATGTGGGTTCGGATGAAGGAATACGCCCACTAGACAAATTAACACAAATAAATTAATAAAACCTTAAAAAAAAAAAAAAATTAAAACATAAAAATAAAAAAAATAAATTAACCGTGTGATAGAAAAGACTGATAACTAAATAATGAGATGATAAAATAATTAGATAAACTGTTCATTATCCAAACATATCTCGAAAAAAAAAACGGTTGGGAGCCCAGCTGCGGATGATCAGTATTCATTTTTGCATTCCATGCATTTTCGACAAACCGCAGCGAGTAAGGGGAAGCTCGTCGCCCACTCGACTGTGGTTCACCGCACTATCTTTCCATCTTCTTAACCGCACGACGAGGGGCCCACCTCCGCAATAAGTATAGCAAATTAATACAACTAGTTAGAATTGCAAAAAAAAAAAATTCTCCGATAAACTCTCGACATCGCTCGAAATTTCACATTTTCCTACCAAGAAACCTTCAGAAGTCTCCGATTTAATAATCAAATTCCCTTTCCTAAATTACACTCCTCATAACTTAACCACATCTAGTTCTTTTTTTTTGCCCATTATACAACTCCTGCTGATGGAATGTTGGTTGTACAAGGCGGGGTTCAACATCTGCACGTGCCATCTCATGTTGCCCCGCCCAACTGATGAAAAATAAGGCCAAATCAAATTAACCGCTATGTAGGTCACATTCTTTTTCCTCGTTTAAAAAAAATAAAATAAAATAAATAAAATAAATAAAATAAATAAAATATAAAAAAAATTCCTCAAAACAACTCTAAAAAAAAAAAAAAAATCACTTTTAACCCTTTTCAAACCAATTTTAACCATTTCCAAACCAATTCCAACTCTTTTCAACCCAAAAAAACAAAATTCTAAAACGCGCAAACAACGTCAAACAATGACCGCGCTCGTGCTCCCCCTAACTCACTTAAGCAGTTCACTAATAACATTAACTTATCCCATCGCCCAGCGAGTCGACTCTCCATCCACTTACACATTTACAACCCACCTCACGTTCATCTGCGGCTACTCTACAATCGACTGACCTTGGTCAACCGAAACCCTTTTCAACAACCCAAAAAAAAAAAAAAAAAAAAATTCCAACCAGCACACAAAAAACGTGACTACTCCAATTACCCATTTCCCAATTCGAAAACAAAACTTGTAATTTCACTAAGTAGGCTCCTCTTTACAGTGTGGGCGTGGTGTCATCATTTGCAATCCCCTCGCTCTCCTCTCTCTCTCTCGAGGGTTTTATAACGAGTTTCACAGTCCACATACGAAGCGACACCCTCCCCACCCCTCCCCTCTAAGGATTATTGCTTCAGACCACGCTAATAAAGCGTGTGCGCGTTTGTCCCGCTCTCTCTCCCCGACCCTGTTTTCTTCCCTTCCCCTCCTGATCAAGTCCCCTTCCCCTCGCCCCCACTGGGGTCTGCCTACTGCATCCAATGGCCGATTGAATAGACTCTCTTTCCCCCCTCGTGTCAATCACGAGGGTGCTGGCCCCTCCCCCACCCCCACCCCCACACACGTCACGCAATTGCCACCTGAGACGCGGAGGACCCTCCCAGGTCATTCGTCCCAAAACTTTGATTCCGTTCCAAGAAAACTCGTTTGTTTGTTTGTATCGACTCGGTTCGAACTCCAGTCGACGTGCGTGGGTGGGTGGGTGGGTGGGGTGTGGGTGTCCACAAATCTCCGCGTTCATCTGTGGCAGGTCACGCGCTCCTTATTTGGGACTCGACTCACGTTTGCGGCGCACGTGTTCGTGTTTAGAAAAAAGCGTTGATAACACATTTTTCAAGTGTTGATTGCATTGAAATGTTTAGTGCGTGATTGGATTTGGCCGAAACTTCTGGCAACAGATGGTAAAGGACCCTCGAGAAGCTCCTTAATCCCCCGAGTAAACAGTGTCGAGCCCGAGCCAAGGAGCAGATCCAGTGGCCTGATTAAAGTATGGACACAAGACTCTTCTAGTCTTCTTCCATTAACCTCTTTTTTTTTTTTTTTCTTTTTCTTTTTTTTCTTTCGTTTTTCTCCAGTTTGCAAGAATTATTGATGGGTTAAGTACATAATGGATCACGTGACTTACTTTTCGGCGTACTCGAGTGACAGGCTGATGCTTTCTTCAGCTGTGTAAAAGAATCTGTGATCTTCCACCTCGCCGCGATCCTCGTGTGAATTGAGAGAAGAGCTCGTGTCTGTAAACAAATCAATTAATTAATTGAGTTCACGGCTCATTTTGGTACAATACGCCACTAATTCTGCTAATCAAAGGGTATATTGTTATAACGAATCGCAAGAGACCCAAGAAATCTGTTTGTTTTAACGAAAGTTTCTTGTAACAAACTACAGCAACTGAAAAAACATCATTTTTATCGTATAATCCATTATTTATTCATACACCCGATGATTTTTGTTTGAATTAAAGTTTTAACAGTATTTTTCGAAATAAAACTTTCAGTTTCATTAATTTAAAAAATTTGTTATATCGCGGTTCGTTATAACGAGGCTCGACTGTACACATACACTCTAAACCTTCGTGAAAGCCTTTCACTATCGTTTATTTCCTTTAAACCAGTCTATTAAACGCAAATTTTAGACATCCGTTTAAAAAGCTAAAGTTTTTCGAAGGTTTTTCATGCAAAAACTGCAGTTCAACTTGTTTTATGCACTGCAATCGAAAAGTCATTTTAAAATTGCGGTTAAACATGTTTTGCTGTTTAAAAACTGTACGCGACTGAAAATAGACTAAATCACCCGCCATTTTTTTTTTCTTCCTTTTATTTCCACCAGAAAAATTTCCATTTATCGCTTCCCCGCGCTGCACCTCGAATCAAACCGAACCGCCGAAACAAAGTCGTATCACATAAAGTGACGATAAAGTCAGGTCTGGCCCCCATTCGAATTATTCGGATGAAAGGGGTGGTAGACCCTATAGTGGAAAGTGCAAACGCCTGCGCGCACCTCTCGGTCGTGAATCAATCGATACGGGACAAAGTCGCTCGGATTATGTGGCACTTGATGCTCCCACAGGAACCCTATCCCTCTATTTATTATTCAGACTTTATCGGGCCTGCAAATGTCCATTTCCCAAAGACCCAAACTTTTTTTTTTTTTTCATCTTTTATTTAAATGGCAAATTCCTTCGAATGTCCAGCCTAAATTAAACATCGAGAGAGTGAAGTTTCCACATCTAATTTTAAAATACATACTTGAAAATGGGGTCAAAGATTTGAAAAACTGACAACAAAACAATCATTTGAGGTCACTGCATTGCTAGAAAATTCAAACCAAATTTCCCGTTAAAAAAATAAAACGGAGCGGCCATTTTCACCAAAAATTTGATTTTCCACCGAAATTGACGAGACCGTCACAAACACTCAATTGATTATATATCCTACCAAATTAACGGTTGAAGAAAACAATTTCATGTAGTAGTACAAACAATATTAAGACTCGGGTCGAATTTTCGGTGAAAATAGCTTCGGCCAAAAGAAAATTTAAAAAAATAAACACAATTCTTTTCTGTACAAGTATGTCTGCTTTTCAAGAAATAAAAGGTCTGTACATTTTTCACGCTCCTTCTCTTCCTGGATCTCTTAAAGTCATAAAAATCTTACACTCGTAAAAACATAAATAAAAATTTTAAAAAAAACAAAAATAGAAAAAAAAGTTTTATGCACTAACCGACTTGAGGATGTTCCGCATAAAATTGTCGCCGCCTTTTCATTTCAGCTGCGATTAAGGTGTTAAAAAATCAAAGTTAAAATTTATGTCCACTAAATTTTTTTTTTTTAATTTTTTTTTTGTGGGATAAATAAAATTTATTATGTATACCTTTGAAAAGACCTGGCACGAGTTTGTACACTATATCTTGTAATGTTTTGTCCGCTCTATTAGGAGAAAAAAAAAAAAAAGAATATTATCGCAACAAATTATCGGGCAATCCAATGACCGAAAGGAAGCAATTAGTCACTGTCGACGTCATGCTGAGCCGAAGAGCGACGAAAAAAAAATTTCGAGCGAGTCTCCAATTACTTTTTATTATTATTATTATTATTAAACATGAAAGATATAACTTTAGTGTTATGAAATTTAAATTTAAAAAAATTTCTATTTACCTGATATTGAGCAAGGGCCTTGTTTTGTGCACCTGCACCTCGCATACTGGACAATATTTGTTGTTTTGAAGATATCTCACGATGCACGTCTTGCAAACTGGTTTATAGGATTAAAAAAAATTGAAAAACAGTGTTAAATATTTTTAAATGTCAATCTATGGATGCAAACAACAACAAATTTTTTATAATTAAAAAAAAAAAAAAAATGTATATGTATATCGAATTTCCTCGGTAATCGTTTAATTTACACGTAAAGTCGTGTACAAACACGTTATTTACCTTTGACACTTTAAATTTACTTTGCATTTGAAATACCAAATTTATTATCGATTTATCGCCTAAAAACTGATTATTTACACGCGATTTGATTTAGATTGACAAATTAAACAAATCAACTCTCTTTATAGTTAAATATGTGTACTTACACGAGTGTAGACACTCGATGATGGTGGTGGCATCAATGTAATATCCTCCGCACAGATAGCACACCAAATGCGCATTCAGATCGGTGATCTTGATCTTAGTGGAGCGGTGCATAGTGGCGAATGCGGGTGCACAGGAGGCCCTAAACGAAAAAAAAATAAAATAAAATAAAAATCCACCTGTACAATCATTTTAACGACTTAAAAACAACTTCCACAGTAGTTACTACACAACAAAATCTATAACTAGGAAGCTCCCAGAGTCCCATTCAACTAAATACATCAAAACTAAACAAATAATTCCAAGAAATTTAAACCAATCTTTAATTTCCAAGAATATTTCAACACCCTTTTCCACTCCAAAACCACAAATCAGTTTTTCCCATTAAAAATAAAAACCAATATTCAAAATTATGCACAAAAAAAAAAAAAAGAAAAAAAAAAAAGAAAAAAAGAAAAAAAAAGAAAAAAACCTTTAAAATATATAGTATAAACCTTTGCACTTCGCTGATTGCATATATAACCCACAAATACAAACCAACCCCGCCTTTTTATCGTGCACAAACAGCCTCATCTCTGCACACGATCAATGATCGCATCACCTCTGTAACACATGTCAACTGCATCATTTCTTTTCATTTTCCACACATTTAACATCCAACCCAATCTTATTTCAACTTCATTTTACTTTTAAAAAAAAAATAAATAAATAAAATCATCTATTATTTCCCCACCCACACAGTGCAAACACAACAAAAGTCAATTACTAATCAATGGAAGAGAACGAACCGCGAGCATCCCAACAAATTCAATTCGCATGTCACGCGACCAAAGCTTTTTTTCCTCGTGTGTATTTACTGGTCTAATAAAACGTAAAAACACACAAATAAAAAATAAATAAAATACCCACTCCCCTCCGATATTCGTGACACCGCGCGTTCCTCTTTGGGCCATTCGCCTGCGGAGGAAAGGCGGAGAAAAGGCCATCCGTCATGGTCGCTAAGCGACTGGATGGAGACGCCCACTCAGCTTACAACAACGCGGCCGATGAGTGTGTTGACAACGCCGGCAGGTCCCGCTGGCCACACTCCACCTTCTTGCAAGTCGTAAAACGGATGAGCACATTCCCTTCTGCTTTGCTTTGCTTTTCCCTCCCTGCAAATAACAGGATCCATCCCCATCTTTTTTTTTTTTCGGATTTTCCAATTTTTTTTTCAAGAGCTTTTGAGCTGAGAAGAGAAAATTTCTTGTTTCAGGTTGGTAATAAAAAAAAAATTTACTATTGCTTGCATTGATTTCCAATGGACAAACTCTTTAGTTTGTCCCAAGATGTCGCTGAATCTCCCACATGTATTGATTTTATTAAGTTATATTTTGCAATCAATTTTCCTTGATGGATGACAGATATCAAGGTAAAAAGTCCAGCACCTTGGCAAGAAAGAAGTGATTAATTATTGCTTCGGGGCTGTGGTATCGCCCGTTCCCATTTGGACACAGAAGTTACATTAAGCAGCAATGTGTCTTGTCAGTGTACTTAATTAAATTACCTCATCTTTGTTGGGTTTACGATACTGTTGCTACGACAAATTTATCTACCCTTAACAGTGGTTTCCTCGGTTCTCGGTGGAAATGCAAGACTCGAGTCCATCAAAAGCCTTCATAAAGGACGTTCCTTATATGGCTGCTCTGCCCCAGACAGACAATCCACTTTTGGAGGTCATAGTATGGTGTGGTAGACATTATCAATCACTTATCATCAATCAAACAAGTTGAATGCTCCGAGAAGAAATAAATCGATTTTGAACATTTTTGTCAATGCAAATCCCAAAAAGAATTTTGGAAAGAAAAGCAAGAAAAGCACATCCAGACTGTTTCGTTATGTTTATTCCTAAGTTATTTATACAAAGAAATGTGTCTCAGACCCAGGGTCCGAGTGTCCGCAATTGGTCAGGGCTGACCCTGGTGGCCAGGGTCGGTCAGATAACATAAAATCTTGACCACACCTTTATACAATTTAAATCATTGCTTGACCCCAAAAGCAGAATGCCTGTTCGAAGTATTGGGCCATAAAAGGAGCATTTTGTGGGATGACTTTCTTAAAAACCGGACGTTGCATTTGCAGCAAAAACTTGGGAAAACCACAGAAAACCCAGTTAGAGTTGATGGCATTGGCAGACGTTCTTGCCAAAGAGAGCAGTAGCTTAAATCAAACAAGGATAAGAAACAACTCCCCTCTAAGTCACATGTCCAAGTACTGACCCGATCCCAATGCTGCTTAACAGAAGCGCTCTAAAGGAGATGTTCCCATTGCAATAAATGTGCAGAGATATCCACATTTCCCAGTGATGTCTTAAAGATGCTAATGGTTAGCCATGTGGTGGTTTGAAAGCTAAAAGAACAGTCTCATGGGACTACCCAATAAAGAAGCCACAATAAATTTTAAAGTCGGTATCAACGAGGAATACGAAATCCCAACAGAAGAGAGGAAGAAACTTCATGACAAAAATAGTAAATGTGGACATTCGTCTCTAAAGCTTTACAGCACATCATTCCCTTCGTATAGAATTCACTTGTGACTAAACTTAACTTTCAAATCTGAATTTTTGACGTAGAACTACTTCCGTAAGACATTGCCGTGAAGTAATTCTATATTGCAGCACAGTTGGTACTGTGTCGACTGCAGTTTAAATATGTTGTTTAAAAATGCTGTACAAACATAATAAAAAATAAAAGTGTCAGAGGGGTGTTCGAACAAATTTCTGCTGGGTGTTTTTCACAGAGTTCTACTTTCGGTAGTCTCTAAACCAGTGCTTCTCAAAGTATGTCATGTCAGGGACCGATATTTTTTTTTTTGTCTTAATGCGTTGCGGACCAGTACCATATTCAGTTGCAGTGAAATTTTTATGGAACTACAACTAAAGTAACATTTAAGTAAAAAAAAACTCAAACTTTATTGGGAAAGATGGGCCTGTTTATTTTTTTTACTAGTTTTTTCATTTGTCGGTTCACTAATTTTTACACGTTTTGCCATTTTAGACAGTTTTGATACATTTTCATCAATACTTTCTCATTTTCTACCTGTTTTAACCCATTCAAGACTGTCTAAAACATGCAAAAACTGTATAAAACAAGTAGAAAATAAGAAAATATTAATGAAAATGTAACAAAACTGTCTAAAATAGGTTAAAACGGCAAAAACGTGTAAAAATTAGTCAAATATAATGTATCGGGTCTAAATCAGCTGAACACAACAGTGCTGTTAAGCTGAGGTTTTGCCTAAGTAATTATTCATTTCTAAAACAACCTGATGCTAATGAACCAAACTTATTCGTGGACCAGTAGCCACTGGCTCGCAAACCAGCATTGGTCCACGAACCCCACTTTGAGTAGCACTGCTCTAAACAACTTTTCGAATGCAGTTACACTAAAAAGCCAAGTCACCTATAATTAAATCAACCCTCTTGAAAATGCGTTGGGACAAAGTCACCCACTGGAAACACAATTTTAAGTCACAATAATAATTATAAAATGGAAGAAAAAAACATCATGAATTTAACATCCAACAACAGTACTAGGTAAATGAGAAACCTAACCTTTTCGCTTACCAATCTTGCAGTTACCTACCATAATTCCCTCATATTCCACTTCACTTACCCGTCGTCACATTCAATAAGTTTCAATCCTTTCAAGTCCCAATGGAATAGCAAAATCCACCCATTCTATGCAATCTAAACACGTATAATCCTATCTTCTTCTCAACAACAACAAACTCTGTCGTCGAAAAGTGTAAAGCTGTCACTATCTTTCATTGTGCAGGTGTTAAAAAAAGCCTCAACTGCGGAAGCGCCACGAGGTTGGCTGTGCTGCTCACCTGTCATTCCTCCTAATCGTTACACGGACGAGGGGCTTCTCCCATAACTCCTCGTGTAAAACCCCAAGACAAAATAAATCGCAATCACCTGTTCGCGCTAAGTGTAGATTTGATCACCCCACAAGCAGGAAGACGGGCATAAAACTCATTTTACATCACACGAAATTATAGGCTTAAATGACCTTACAGAACACCTTGGACCACTCATACGAAAGATAACATTTTCATCTTGAGAACTGCAGATGAAAGATAAATCAATTTTAGATCCTTGAACCAATGATCAGTTTCGATTGATTTTCGGCCGATATGCAAGATGTAAAAAAAGGTCTCCTTGCCTATAACACGGGTCCTTTTTTATATTTTATACATTTCGGAGATTCTATGAATGCTCTTTTATTGAGCGCAGGACGCTCATTGTATCCTTTACAACGTGGGCTAAATTGACCAAAACGACTAAATTCAATGTCTAAATTGACCAAAATGACTAAATCCAATGTCTAAATTGACAAAAATGACTAAATCCAATGTCTAAATTGACCAAAATGACTAAATGCAATATCCAAATTGACCAAAATGACTAAATTCAACATCCAAATTGACCAAAATGATTAAATTCAATGTCTAAATTGACCAAAACAACTGAATTCAATGTTTAAATTGCCCAAATCGATTGAATTCAATATCTAAATTGCTAGAGAAATCTAGGTTGTGTCAATAGAGCGCGCATATTCTATAAGAGCATTTATAATATATAAATTCTTCTCCTCTTTGGGCCCCCTGATGTCACGGACCCTTAGGCACTCAAGTCGGATGATTATTCAAGATAATTACTAGTCTTTAAGAGCTTATTATTATTTTCCCCTCTTAAATTGCAGAACTAATCTCCTAATGATGTTTAAGCAAACATTTATTTGCATTTATTTTTATTGGGTTTCAAATTAAACAAGTTCTGGTAACATAATGTGTTACTGAGGTATATACACCACTATTTCCCCAAAATGCACATTCTACAACATAAATTACACGGCCTATTATGTCAGACATGCATTTTTTATGCACTCTACACCGTTTGTTTCTCGGTTGCACGTCTAAGGCACAAAAGACCACTCTACTTGTGTCAGACTAAACTTTTTTTAAAAGATGTATAGGTATATCGAATTCAGAAAAACAAGCCAAGGAGAAAGAAAGATCAAGTTGTAACCCCACTATACATCATTCCGTAGTTATTAGTTTCAGTCTTGGCACGATCCATTTGTCAAAAAAATATGATGGGAATAGAGAATCTTCCTTGCTTTTATGAATCCTTTAGTGCATTTACTTGGATTGCAAGGCGGTTTTTGTTAGATCACAAAAAGTTATTGTATGTTTTTTTTTTTAACGATATAAAAATTAAAAACTACAAAGAAATTGCAAAAGTGATGACAAAACAAGGTGCAGTAGCAATGTGCTTCCATATAACTTGTAGAAGAAGATATGAGATGACTTTTTCTAGCTAATCAATAAGTTATTACTGAAAAAATTCAATGCACTGGGAATGATGTGGGTCGCGATAGATTGCCTTTCTAGAAAGTGCGTCGTAATTAAGGTTGCCAACTATACGCTTTTGGAGCGTACAATACGCGATTTGGTACTAAAACATTGATGTGTACGCTGTTTGCGCGCATTTTAATTTTTTAAATAACGTACGCCAAGCAGGGCCGGGTTAACCATACGGCAAAGTTTGTTAAATAGTTTGAGAATTCCTGCTTTTAGTGAGTTTTATTGTCGCCGTTTACTTACTTAATTGTCTCCCTCACGTTTGTTTGTATTGGTCTTTCTATTTGTATTTGCCTATCACCTAAACACGTCCACGTGTTCCCAGAATCCCTGTTTTGAGAATTAGGTAGAGGGGACAATTTGAATGGGACGACATTCTTGAATTTAAACCAAAATATGCATAAAAACATTTTTAAATTTTTTAAAATTGTATTTTAAACTTTTGGTAATCTGAGCAACTGAAATGGGACCCCTAGAAATCTGAGGCCCAGAGCCCATATACAATGATCCGTCTCTGAAACTAACAGCCTACATTTCTCTTCATGTAGAATTCCTTGATTATAAAACCAAAAAAAAATAAAAAATGAAAATAAATTGCTGCCTTAATGAAAAAGGAAAAGAAAGACATCGGAAACTCGTTTAACAAGAGTAACACATCGACCCATTTCGGAGCAAAACCGACCGCTGATCACATCATTGTGCCAATTTGAAAAAGTGCAATTTCATGAAATCTTTAACGGCTAACATTACAACAAAAAAAAAATAAAAATAAATAAAAATAAATAAATAAAAGTAACGTTTACAAATTTCTTCTGTAGTATCTGTCTCAAATATAACAATTTAACCAAAATGAAATTGAATAGAGACACTGTATGATGACCCAATTGCTGGACATTCATCAATTTAGAGCTTCTCGTTTTACAGAAGGATCAAATTGCCCAACAGCCAAAATAAAGTTATGGACCTAATTTAGGCCAATAGACGAGGTCGTCAAAATTACTTTGTCCACCCCCCCCCCCTCACCCCTTTTGCTAAAAATTCATTTAATCAGTCCATGTACTCATTTCTTTTAATAATCCTTCACACTGAAGAATTTTTCCGAGATAATTCCAATTTGCAAAGAAAGAAGGAGGGATGGAGATCGGACACCCCTTTTCGTTAAAAATAATATTTTTTATTTTACGGTTACCATGTTTTATTCCTTTTAAGGAAGACATTGCAACAAAAAAATCCTCTGCTCTCCCCTTTAAAAAACCCTGGATACGCTTCTGCTTCCGGTTATCACATAATACAGCCAGTTGAACCAACTCAAATTTTTATAGCCAACCTATCCAAAACATGAGTGACTTATGAAAAATGCATTCCTAAAAATGTCACCGTTGCCGCAGAAACGACACTGAAGAAGAAAAAGAAAAAAGAAAAAAAAAAACTCAAGCGTTTCAAATTGCAAACTTGTCTCCAAAACACAAGTTTTCAGCCTCGAATTTATCTCTAAATTATTAACAATATAACAGACCAGACTTAGTTAGCACAGGCCTAAAAACCCAAGAGCAAGTCCAGAGCAAGTTAGAATTTAGAAACAAAAACTGCAAGTCAACTTTGTTCTAATTATGAAAATACTAATGTAAATAATAAATAGTAAAACTCTATGCTTCGTGCATTAATTTATGAATTTTATTCATTAAAAGCTCACATTTATGACTGACCCGTACCCCATCTCACTACAACAGCAGTGACCACTAAACACGACCCATACCCATGATTTTTCAAAATGGAAGCTAAAATTAAATCGACAATAACTCCTCTTGTTACGCGTCATACACTACCGGCAAAATTAAATTTCCCCGCACTTTATCAGAGACCCGTGGTCTAATGAAGGCTTTTCTTAAAAACTTCTTGTTACGCGTAACTATCATCGTTGACATGCTAAAGAATACGCTAAAATGTTGGTACTCAAAACGTTTTCGACCTTTGCTGATCTTCCTCAGTGGGTTTTGGAGACTCGTATACAATAAGAGAATTTATAGTACATTGTGAACGTCATCAGCAGGATTTGCGAAACACAGAGTCCCTGCTACTTGCAGGAGTCCGTATTGAATTAGGTTAGGTTAGGTTAGGAATCTTAATTTTCCTGGGGCCCGAGTTTACTCTTGGCGGCCCTGTACTGAGTCAATGAAACATACTGTTGGAAAAGTGATCGAACCCCGAAATTCCCTCCGCAAAGCCACCCCATAGATTACACACGCCTGACATACAGATTTGGTCCTTAAAAAAGTCGTCCCACGACTTAAATCCCCACAAAAATATTCTACTTACGGAGCCACGACCAATCTAAGCATCGCACTATCACGTTCCTTTAAGAAATTAAAGCGAATCCTCGCGAAGTCTTCATATTTGATTAATAGAAATCTCATCGAGTCAACTGCATGTGTCATCTGGTTTTTCGGATTTGATTCCCACGTGCATCCTTCGGCTTAGATCCCTCGGAGGCAAATGGAGAGCCTATCAGAGGCGGCGACGGTTCTAATCTGCCGCCACACACGCGCCCGATCGATGGGGTTGGGAGAGCGAGGCCAATTCGCCATTCATTAAAAGAATATCTCAGCCGTGTTCGTCAGCGCGCGCCATTAGTTCACCCCCTTTGGCTGTAATGAAATGGTCATCACGTGACCACCCCGGGCCAAAAAAACGCGGGTGGATATGCACGAGCAGAAAAGAAACAAAAAAAAATAATAATCCACAAACTCATTATCCACCGAAGGGTTAGAAACCATAAGTTTATTGTGTCCGTCTCTTTCAAGTACTTCCTTCACTGGTCACACCTGAATCGCGGGCCGCGGGCCATGTTTTATTTTCCCTTTGTGGACTCAAGTGGTGCAACGAGGAAAAGAATGGGTTAATCTAATAATATGTTTTCAGTTGATGAGCTCAAACAAACATTTTTTTTTTTTATTTTTTTTTATTTTTAAAAAAAAAAAAAAAAAAAAAAAAAAAAAAAAAAAAAATCCAAAATGAATTAAAATGAATTAAAATGAGCCCCGAATTGCTAGAATTTAATTGCTCGACGCTACAACACGTGAAGGAACCAATTGAAGCTTGTATCAACTCATTTCACCATGCCAATGGGCAAAGCATCGTAAAAATTAATGACTGGATCAATACCACGAATTTCGCCCTCACTCGACGTAATTCAAAACTACCGCTTTATTTATCGTTATTAATATTTTGTTTTATTGAACGCTCAATTAATCACCTAATTAACCCTAACACCGGGGAATTTTTTTTTTTTTAATTTTTAAATTTAAATTTTTCCTGTTCCGAACACCTTGAAAACAGGTAATTGGCGCCTCCCCCCATTGCGCGTCAATGTTAAACGGTTGAGAAGAGAAGAATAAGAAGAGAGGGAGAAAGAAAGTTAAAAAAAAAAATTTACATAAATAAATCCGATCTGCGCAGATCTTCATTGTTGACTCGGCTTGTTTTCCACGGCCCCCTGTTCAGATCTCTTCCAATCCATTCAATTGACATTGTAATTGAATCCGCACGAGGCGCTCTCGCATCGATTTTCCACGCGGTCCCTCTCCTCGGCTCCGCCGTTCCTAACTCGGCTCCCCTCCCCAGTGCCGAGCAACGCCTCAGCAGATGGCGCCAGCCACACACACGTATACGAGTGATGGACGCTCGACAGCGGCCCCCACACACACAAACAAGGCGCCAAAACACACGCCCTCCACAAATAACTACCTAACAACCAACACGTTTTCACACCTTCGATCCGGACACGAAAAAATCACAAAAATCACCCAAAACAACCAAATAAACAAACAAAAACATCGAAAACACACAAAGAAACATTGAAAAACACCAACAAATTATGGGGAAACTCAAAAAAGAACATCAAAATACATAAAACAAAAAAAAAACAGTAATAAATTATGAAAAACGTCCAAATAACATCAAAATAACCAATAAAAACGTTTTTAAAAACCATAAAATTAAATAAAACACAAAAAAAAAAAAACCATATACAATTTTTTTAAATTCAAAAATACACAAAACACTAAAAAAAAAAATTTAAAAAAAAAACCATAAACTATTTTAAAAACGCCCCAAAAAAAAAACACCATAAACCATCAAAAACGTTTTCAAAAACCATCAAAACACATCAAAAGCCAAGAAAACCGTCGCACCTTTGCTCGTCTTTTTCGTCCTCTTTAATAGTTAAATGACGTCAATTATGACGCGGCAAGTTTCCACCCGGGGCACGGTACGCGGAGATGCACAATTTGTAAGCAACGCGTTTCAATTGCCCTCTGAAGCGTCCTTATGACAGCGTCTTTTTTTCCTTTTTTTTTTTTTTTTTCTTTCTTGGTGAGAACATCACCGTGGCAACGAGACGCTGTTTGTGAATGCGCCCTGCGGTGGCAGCGTCGGCAATTAAGAGGCAGCCGAGCAGATAGGGCGCCATCATTTCCTTTATGCTGACGCCTCGTTAAGCCTCACGTATGCTCCTGCGACTCGGAAAAAGTGACCACCACCACCGAGTCAATTAAACGGCTTGGGCGCATCAGTGCGAATTTGAAATTAAGCTGAACGGCCCCTGCAAAGTGCAAAATTCCTCTCGCTCCCTTAATCTCTTCCTTATTCACGAGTCAATTACGTAATTAAGGTGTTTCGTTTTAGCGATCTGAGTCGATAAGTTTCACATATTTTTCTTTTTTTTCCTGCCTTGATGGGCATTTTTTTTCTTTCTTTCTTTTTCTTTTGTTTTAGCTCGAGGGCTTGTAGTAATTAACCTGACAAGCGTTTGGTCATTTTGAAACGAGACGCGCAGTGGCCCGTCGTTTTACACTGGAAAAGGATTCGATGTTAAGTGGGAAAAATTTGTTTTGAAGCAATTTTTTGCTCTTTTCTGTCCGTTTTTGGGTGTAGTCGGTTGAAAGGGGTCGATGGGAGCACCTCCACAACCCCGACAAAGGTCAAAGACCCCCGTGTGAATTTATAACACACCGAGTTAACCCCTGCATGGTGATTAATGACACTTTAAGACGTTTTAGTTTACAAATCGAGCTTGACCTAAAATATATAGGCAAAAGAAAGAAAGAAAAAAGACAAATGTTTGTCGGTTTTGGCGCTCAGATATCAGCCAATTTTAGTCACATAACTGAAATTTTTTTTTTTTTTTAAATACAGTTCATCCATAGAACTTTGTTTACAAGTGCTTAAATCAAGGCCAAAACGCTTAAAAAGTCACATATTTTCAAGTTACAGTGCATTGAATTGTGCGCTCTCACAAAAGTCTTGTTGACCTTTGACAGCTGTCAATTATGCAACTCCAAGGTGCTATGCAATGCAGATGGAGCGAGTTGAAGTGGTTCGACAGGCCTCAGTTGAATGTGGAGAAAAAAAGACGCAGAAAATGCCAAAATTTCTAATAACTGAGATTGAGTTTGTCATAGCAACTAATCAAGCTTTGACGTCAAATTTTTCCCAGTATCGCCTAAGTATAGTCAATTAAAAACAGATTAATTAAAGAATTCCTCATCTCATACTGTCAATTCTCTAATTAGGTGAATAAGAAAGCCGATGTAGCCAGTAAAATAGATGCGAGATGGGATGTTTGGAAGATATTTCCCAACAAATGTTTCAAATGCCCGGTATCTCGAAATTCAAACACTAAATTCCATTTTTGTACCTGAAAACACAAAAAGTCTAAAATTCTCTATTGTACTTAAACTTAGTACACTAATATTTCTGTAGCCAAATATTCCTTCAACCTGATTGTTGAGATTGTCACGCAACGAACGGAATGATTCCGCCTGTGTGTCCGCCTATGTCTTTCTACGTGCGGAAATTGTTAGGTACACACACAATCCTTGCACGGAAAAATCATGACGATAACAATTGATTAAAAAAACTGCAATGCCTTCTGGGTACATTGAAGTTGTTCATTTTTCTGTGTACCATCACAGCCGGAAAGATTAAAATTCCTTGTGCACATATGACAAAAATGTGTGTACCGCATCATCCAAAACTTTTCTTCACACACGAAAAATTGTCATTCCGTGCACGGAATATTGCTGTAACCTGTTGTTATTTCTAAAAATCATGTACAGCGGTGGCCAAAAGTTTAGCACCACCAGTCACAATTTCGGTATTTTGCTTTTTTCAAAGAAATAAAAAGTTGTAGAGCATTTTTGTCACAAAATACGCACTCAGCATTAAATTTCGATGTTTTGTTACACGAAAATTCTTTTTAGTGCTTAAATAGTACACACCCACACGAAATTGTTGTGTATTTCGAGGGGTCATTAAAACGAATTTTTTCTTCTTCTTTTTTTAATAAACATATCTGAAGTGTTATTATTAAAACACACGTCATTTCGACATATACAGTACGATTACGATCGATCTCCAGGCTGAAATATTAAGCAACAAACACCTTTCCTGTTCCTGACCTTCTTCACCGATAGGTTACAGAGAATTGACTGCACAGTGTATCTGAACTCAGTTTCCGGGTTGCTACATACCACATACTCCCAATTGTGACACAAATAAGTGACTAACAAGACCACAAAAATTGCCTTTATTGCCTCATTACGAAAAGAAAAATATCCCATTCACACCTAATTCGACTGTTGTGTTTTTCGAGTGTGACAAATGATTTCGGAGCGCTATTAATAATCGGCCAACGTTATTGGAACTCGAGGCAAAATCAACTTGCCTGAGTGCACATTCCATTTTTGAAATTCACTAACCACTTTAAACTTGTTTATACTTTTTAAACCAGACTAAATGTCAAATTTTACACGTTAAATTTGACCGTTAATCGTGTAAAAATACACAAATCAATTTAACAATCAATCAAACAATCAATCAATCAATCATCTGTGCATCTATTAACAAAACACTGCTTGACATTACAAAGGTCGCCATTTACATTTGCAATCGACTGTTCCTTCAGTAACGCACATGTGCTACATTGTCCTGATAACATAAATACGCCGACCTCAGGGGTGTGTGGTGAACTCGTAGAAAACTAATGTTTTTTGACGTAACTACTAATCATTCAAAAAGTGGCCTGATGTAACTTCAATTACAACTATTACGATTTAACAACAAAAAAAAAAAATTATTTTCACCACTCAACCCAGAAAAACTGATCCATGTCCTACTAATTATCTTCCGGATTACGCCCCCTCATCACCTGTCAACCAGCTCATCAACTTGGCGTGACGTCAATGCCATGCGCGGACCAGGACCAATCGTTCGCTCAAAAGGGGGACTCATCACCCATAAACCATCAGGGGCGGGAGACAAACAAAAAAATAAAATAAAAAAAATAAAAATTCCCTTTTTCTTCCCTCCCAAATTGAAATTGATTTTAAAAATAAAATTTAAACACAAATAAAAATTATTTTTTTTAAAAAATTAAATTTAAAAAATAAAAAAAAAATAAAAAAAAGTTGTTTACGTGCCAACTGCCATTTCCAACTTCCGTCCAGCCGTTGCAACATTCATCAAGCCTCAACTAGGCTTTCACAGCGCCTCAAATGATGTAATGAAGATCCTATTTTCGTCCCCCACTCACCTCCAACCCCGTCTTGAGAGACGTTGCCAGCCAACAAGTCAAACCCACAGTTTGCAAACAAATAATCCGACCGAACGGACCCAAACCACTTGTTCCACGCACACAATTTCACTTTTGACCAATTATTACACATAACCCGCGTTTATTACCCGCACTTAAAAGTCTTTTCCGCTCATGACTTTTTACAGGTGCCACATGCGGCAATAAACCAAGTCCATCACTTTTAATAGCCATTTTCTTTATACAATTATTAACGCTTATTATTTCATTCATTTTAACTCAAAAACAAATTATTTTTTTTAATTTAATATTAAATTAGGCCTAATTTAAAATTTAAAAAAAAAAAAATTTTATTTTTTATTTTATTATTATCAAAACCAATTTCCAAAATGGTAATCCGAAATTGTAAATGGACTCGTACGTGGCTGGTTGTCATAGCAACCGAGCGCCCACTGAACCGCGCGTGGGCGCCAAAGTACCGTCTTCACGCATGCATGAGTCCTCGTGTGCGCATGCGCCTCAACGTGCAGGTTATTTCCGTACACGAGTGATAACGAAGTAGAGGCTGCGGGGGAGGGAATGAAGAGGCGCCGCGAACGGCGAGGAGAAGAGAGGAGAAGAGAAGAGAAGAGAAGGCGAGCGAAGTGCACGTAGGATGAGTGGGGTGGCGGACAAACTCATCGATCGGCGCGCGAGTGAGTGAGTTGGTGGCGAGGTAATGGAGGGAGTGCATGTGTGGGGCACGAAACAACACGCGCGAGGGCTCATACCCCATCGTATTATTGGTCGATTAAGTGGAGATTTTGTCGTAAACTGATTGCTGACCGACATGATAAGACATAAGCAAGACGGCATTCTCGGTGATTTCAAACGCCCAAACCACAATCACATTTTTTTCTTGTTAATTTATTTTCATTTCAGTTTGAAATTGGGAGGCGTTGCGCATCTCTTTGTTATCTAATGCCGGGTTTATGTGACCATTGACCAAGCACAGAAATTTGTCTGCACCATTACAGAAATGACAAGTATCCGGCCCCACTCGATGGCGCCAAGACGTGAAGAGGCCTTGACGGAACCTGTCTCGTTTGTTATGTACAGGAAAACGTAAAGGCACAAAGGAATCGCCTAATGCGTCTCCGCTGTATAGCACCGAAGTTCCTGCAGCATTTTTCCGAAGCAAGGTCTTACGAACCCGAGTAACCAAAGTTAAAACTCGTCTCGATGCGCACTTTATTTAAAGTGAGTTTAATGACATTAATGGCACTCTAAACTACAAACAGTAAATCAAAACCATAGGCCTTTCGATCAAACGATTATCGCTATTAAGAAACCCATAAAGGTGTCAAAGGGTTGTTCAGACAAATTTCTGCTGGGTGTTTTTCAACTAAGTTCTATTTTCAGTACATAAAAGGTGTGTATTTACTCCTCTATCTTTAGAAAACGGTACATTTCTGAGGGTGTAAGCCTTTTGATCGAGCGATTATCATTATTAAGAAACCAGTCTTGCAAATTAAACGTTATCCAAACGTTGGCTAAGTGAACAACCGGTTAACTGAACAGCAA
This sequence comes from Strigamia crassipes, assembly GCA_034683725.1. NCBI lineage: Eukaryota > Metazoa > Arthropoda > Chilopoda > Geophilomorpha > Linotaeniidae > Strigamia > Strigamia crassipes. The sequence goes on from JAQFXT010000534.1 coordinate 30,460, forward strand.
AAATCATGTTTTGGGCATACCCAGTCCTTTAAACAAAGAATTTATCTTTTCGTGTACTAATGTCTAATTATGTGAACAAATCGGTTTTATGAACACCCATGTCCCCCAGTTAGTTTGGATAATTGACACTCTACTATATTAGACTGTCCTCTCTCCTTACATTTTTTGTGAGCTTATGTTCTCATTCCTCTTTTGGAAAGTCAAGCTGAGTTATCTCCCATTTCCTTCCCTTTTCTCTTCATTCGTCTTGTGAGACACAAGAGCATTTGTCATACATGCGCACTGGACTATGTATTGCGTTGAATATCCTTTTCTTTCTCTTTGTTGTTTTATATTCAAGTCTGACTAAGCAAAAAGAAGTAAAAGAATTCATCTAAGGGATTAAATACTTCTTACTTAATTAGTTTCAAGCCTATTTTTACTCCTGCACTTAACTATTTATTTATGCAGAAGAATGAAAAAGGAAACCGGAAAAGACCCTCATGAACGCCAGGAAACAAGGTTCCTCCTCATGCAGGAAATGGGTTACCAAACTAATAAAAATATTAGAAAAGAAAACGTCGCCCATCAATTCACATTTAATCTCCAATCTCCCATTTAGACAAGTTTGTTGGACTTCAGTTTTAAAATTTGATATATCAAGTTTGCTGTCTTTTTTTTTCTTCTTCTTTAGAAAAGTTGAATTTAAATTTCTGCTACATAAAATATCACCGCAGTCCCATTATCATTCAATAAAAACACATACCTGGTTATACATTGTCTTATCTTGCTTTCATTTGTCTTGTTCAAGTGCGTAATAAACCCAGACATAAAACAACAGCAGTGCCACAGTGAACTTTCGCTGCTCCGGCAAATTGAAAGGGAAGAACAAGCCACACGACCTTAGTAATGCATTTCGCTTCGTCTTAATCAAAAGCAACAAGTTAAGCGTCTTTTTTCAACGTATTACTTTGATCCTTCGTTATCGGCTCTTCCTATCATTACGAAGCAGAATTCGTCAACTGTTTGATTTTTTCACCGATTCCCTAATTCTTTCATTAAAAATCTTCTTGTTTTCACCAAACCGGTTCAGAATCAATATCATAATTATTTTTTTCCCCATTTTAATCACGATTATTACATGCAATATCAAATTTAGAGCTTGCAAATTCCACTTGCAGTTTAAAATTACTGCAACATGAAGTTAAATTAATTCACACCTTCCTCTAACGTTTCCTTAATTAAAATTTCCCCTTGCTGCCCCCGCCTCAACTCATGCTCCCACACTCCACTGACATTCTAACTTGTATGGAAACTTGTACACCAGTTGTCAACTGGCATTTAAGGAAATAAAATTTCATCTTCAAGTCTAGTTTGTTCAGTATTTGATTAGATGCTATCTTTAGTACAAGAAAATGTCATAAACCTAATCAACTTCTTGTTAATCTGAATTTATCTCACATTTCAACACCTAATTTAACATTTATGAGTAATTTAACTCCAGCTAACACTTATCTTCTCAACACTTGACATCTCTACCATACATCAATTAAATAATTAGCTCCAATAAACTCATCACTGCATTTGAACCAATCAAATTGATACTGTATTATTGTACTAACAAAACTTCCAAAATATCAACTGACATTTCAATTCCTTGAAATTAGTCACCAAGAAACCACCAAAAAAAACCATTACAATGCATGAATCACATTTATTAGAAATCACCAAACCCCGTGTACAAACATTCCTATTGTCCAAGACACTAATTACTCACCAATAAAGGAAAGTTACCAAACAACTAAACCATTTTTGAACATTAAATTTTTTTTTTAAATATAAAAACTCATGCTCCTTATCACCCCTGAAGAAAAAGTAAATAGATAACCCACTTATAATTCCGAAAATAGTTTACATTTCAATTAAAAACTGCCCGATACTAAACACTAAAATAAAACAACATTCTTCACCAAAGTAATTCTCTCTATAAGCCTAAACCAAATTGAATTCCTCGAATTCTTCACTGTCCTTATAACTTGCCCACGTGTTTTTCATCACTTCTTTTGTCTCTCCAACAATTGTCACCCCCCCCCCCAATCCACTCCCAATAGAAAGAAAAAAGAAGAGAAAAAAAAATTGGCATCATTTTTTTTTATTCTCTTTGCGCTTGTTTCAACAAAATTTCTCTTCGCTCTTCGCGAAATCTTCCACTCAGATAAAACAAAACGCTTTACCCTCCAGCTATTGCGTTTCTTATCAATTGGCAATTAGCACAAAGCATCTTGGAGTGTAACTCATGTTGAGCACATACCTTTATTGCAATTTTCACTTTACGCATGCGCAAAAAAAAGCGTTTCTTTTGCACAATTTATACGGTTTGCTTGATTGCACTTTCAAAGTGTTTTTTCTTTGCATGGGAAAAAAATACAACTCTGATTTGGCAAGGTTTTGCTTAAAAACAAGATGTTTACCCTAATCTCCATCCAAAGTGGAGTCAATTTGGAACCAAAAGTTGTTTTTATTTATTTTTCATGAATTAAGCATGTTTTTCATCTGAAAATTTGTACATTTCCCCTTAAAATTTGGGGTTTTTAATTGAAAATTGGTGTTTTTAATTGAAAATTGGTGTTTTTTAATTGAAAATTGGTGTTTTTAATTGAAAATTGGTGTTTTTTAATTGAAAATTGGTGTTTTTTAATTGAAAATTGGTGTTTTTAAATTGAAAATTGGTGTTTTTTAATTGAAAATTGGTGTACTTTAATTGAAAATTAGAGTTTTTGAATTGAAAATAGGTATTTTCCTATTGAAAATTGGCGTTTTCTATTAATAATTAGCGTTTTCTATAGAAAATTACCGTTTTCTAACAAAAAGTAGCGTTTTCTAATAAAAAGTAGCGTTTTCTATTAAAAATTAGTGTTTTTCTTTTCAAAATGCTTTTTCTTACACAAAATTTTGTTTTTCTTTTAAAATTTTGTGTTTTTCTCCGAAGATTTTGTTTTTTTCCTAAGATTTTTTTTCTTCTAAGATTTTGTATTTTTCTCCTAAAATTCTGTATTTTTCTCCTAAAATTCTGTATTTTTCTCCTAAAATTCTGTATTTTTCTCATAAAATTCTGTATTTTTCTCATAAAATTCTGTATTTTTCTCATAAAATTCTGTATT
>JAQFXT010000535.1:0-33581 GCA_034683725.1 Strigamia crassipes
TAATACGCTGTTTACTCGTTGCTTACCACGTAGTGCACAAAATTGCCACCAGAGCGCGCAAAACGATTCTGTAATTTAAACCATGAGGCTAATTCTTACGAAAATGGCACTAAACTTTCATTCGGTCGGTGATTTTGGAGATGCCATTTTATTGTGCCACATAATTCGAATTATCCGCTAGCGCTGGATAAAACAAGCCTAAATTCCCGTTTTTATTCCAGTAGGAATTCGACTTTTACAGCGTGCGATAAAAAGGACCAACCAATCAGATCCCCAGATATTTCTAAAATAAATAATACAAGTTGATTGGCGCTAACTTAAAAACACGTAATCTAGTTTTTAATCTCCAGCTTTTAATCGTCCAATTATGTTTTATGAGAAATGCAAAATGATTTCACGAATGAATGAAACAATTTTGTTTTTGTGGTTGAATCAAATTATTCTAAACACAGACACACAAATTTAAGATACGAATCTCCGATGAACGTCAAAAACTTTTCAAAGCCTTTTGTCTTCGCTTAACCTAAATGGATTTCTTTTTTCCTGCTCCAATTAAGCTCGCCCAAGTTGACACTAAAATCAGCATCAAAAATTTAATGACATCAAATTGCAACCTTTTTCCAAGCTACACGAAACCAAATTATACCTAATTATCCACAAGTTGAGAAGCCGCTCGGTTAATATCCCACCGACATCCCTAAACTCGAAAAATAACAAAAAAAGAAACACTTTAATTGATTTACCATCGCTGAAAGAGACGAAAATCAAAGAAAAGTAAAGAAAAGAAAAAAATACGACAATTTTCCATTCATTTCTCCATTGCCGGTAAATTAGGAGCCGTTCGGCAGTTAGATCGAAATAAGAGTCAATGTTTACAAAGCCACAAAGTATACTTTGAACTAACTGAATTTACTTGATACTCGAGTCGAAAGTTGAATTTACATTTGCCAATATTTGTATTTGTTTAGTAAAATGATTTGATGGAAATTTAACTCGCTATTATCTTCCCCGGGTTAAATTATTTGGATAAATATTTGAACTGGTGGATTTGCTTATGCTACCATTTTGTATATCCGCAATATTCTAAGTGGGTTTATTTCGAGCTGATGAAATCCAATCAACTGTTAAACTGAAAATTGAAAGAAAAAGAAAAAAACATTTATGACGCATCATGTTTTCGGTTGATTACTGCGGTAGGATTCTTCCAACCGGTTGTATATCCGAGCCGAAGTCTAGATCCCACCCAAGACGGAAGTATGAGAGACCCTAGTTCTCATCGTCAAGGGGGTACGATAATCGCTTGAATCTTTATCTCGCAGATATTTTGAACGTTTCTAAATCCCTCCCGAATTCTTATAATTATGAAATTCCGAATCAAACGATTTGGCTATAATCTCGCAAAATTTTACTACATCTTGCGAGATTTTATATCGTTTTATGAGCTTTTACGAAATCTTCAGTGATTTCATAACATTTCACGAGATTATACAACATTTGACGAGATTTTACAACATTTCACGAGATTTTACAACATTTTACGAGATTTTACAACATTTTACGAGATTTTACAACATTTTACGAGATTTTACAACATTTTACGAGATTTTACAACATTTTACGAGATTTTACAGCATATTATGAGATTTTACAAATCTTACAAGATTTTCAAGATTTTGCAAGATCTCGCAAGATCTTGTAGATGGAAATGCCAGTGAAAATGATTTAGATTTTTGAGAAATTGGTCCTGTATCTTTCTGAATCTTCCCGAACCTTTCTGAATCTGCCCCAATCTCCCTGAACCTTTCTAAATCTTCCTGAATCTCCCTGAACCTTTCTAAATCTTCCTGAATCTCCCTGAACCTTTCTAAATCTTTCTGAATCTCCCTAAATCTTGCCGAACTTCCCTGAATCTTTCTGAATCTTCCTGATTCTTTCTGAATCTTGTCAAACCTTCCGGAATCTTTCTGAATCTTGTCAAACCTTCCTAAATCTTTCTGAATCTTGTCAAACCTTCCTGAATCTTGTCAAACTTTCCTGAATCTTGTCAAACCTTCCTGAATCTTGTCAAACCTTCCTGAATCTTGTCAAACCTTCCTAAATCTTGTCAAACCTTCCTGAATCTTTCTGAATCTTCCTGATTCTTTCTGAATCTTGTCAAATCTTCCTGAATCTTGTCAAACTTTCCTGAATCTTGTCAAACCTTCCTGAATCTTGTCAAACCTTCCTGAATGTTGTCAAACCTTCCTGAATCTTGTCAAACCTTCCTGAATCTTTCTGAATCTTCCTGATTCTTTCTGAATCTTGTCAAATCTTCCTGAATCTTGCCAAATCTTCCTAAATCTATCAGAATCCCAAAAATATGAGAAAGATTCCAAATCTTTCTCACATTATTTTCCATTATTGTAAGTACCCTAAGAATAGTCACCATTAATAAATCCCAACCGATTGTACAACCAAACTAACCGAAAGAAAACCGACTGTTAAAAATTTTCTATCCTACTACTGATCGGTTGGTTGCGAAATTAGTAACATTTGAATCGGTTCAACAGATCACATTGTGTAACTACCATACACTAAGATGGCACTCGATACACGTTTCATCACGTCTAAAACACAATCAAATCGCTTTTCAGTTTTACTTGACACAGGTTGCACAAACGACCACGGGAATAAAACTGACGTCATAAAATTGTAGCCATTTAAACATGACGCAAGAAACGTGAGAGAAACAAGTTTTGGTACGCGGTAAAACAGTGCTGTGACTGCAGCCCATTACTTTAGACACTTGTTTCTGTTTTTCCATCCTTTAAAAGATGAATTATCCTGTTGTTGTATTCATCTGACAACTTGTGTGTGGGTGCCACGACATCTTGTCATATAGTATGACAAATGTAACAAACCAGCAATGTCAAGTTTATTTATAAACAATAACCGTAACAAGCTTTGCTAAAAATGTATTAATAGTTCTTTTTGCAACAAAGAAAACACAATTACCACAAACTTATTTCCAAGGCGTCGAGCTATCGCATACTTTTTTTCCAACGCTTGATTTTTGTAAATCAAATTTTCTAATTCAAGAAATTAAATTTCATTTTGTTTTGTGCCAGGTTCACTACATGGCTAAAATTTGACCGTACATAGTGAACATTGTGGTGAACATTGTGGTGAACATTTGGCCAAACATTTGGCCAGACATGTTTAAAAAAGATAAACCAGTTGAAATGACTTAATGAATGTGCCTACTCTGCACGTTGTTTGAAGTGCTGTTTAGTCTAAATTACTTTATGAAAGCGCCTTTTGTGTTTAAGGTAATTCCTGACTTGTAATTCAAACATAAATCTCACCTCCACATAAATTATTCACGGAGTAATGTTTTCTTTCAAAAAAGTGAAAACAATTTTAATTGTTACCGTATTCAAAGGTCCCCACTGGTGAATTTAAACATACACACCGGGTCTTGCAGAGAATTTATATATTAAAGTACCACTTGGGTAGAGTCCGTAGTTGGTGATGACAATAAACGCAAATTTCTCGTTTATTCATCTTTTAAGATTACGGTGAGATGAATAAACGCAAATTACAATTCGTGTTTATTCATTTCGCGCGTAGTATGTAACATCCTAAATCCGTAATACGTTAAACCAAAACAGCATATTTTACCCTTATGCTACCAAGGGTTAAATGGATTGATTGCTGTTAATCAATACCTACCTCAGCTTGACCTAGAAAATGTAATTAAACAAACCAATTTCATTTCTATCTCCCAACTACCAGTTATTCAAGAATGCTGGAATATTTTGGCTCCAATCTGCTAGCAGCAGTGAGTCAACCTTTGACCGAATAAGAACTCATACACAATCGTTATAACCAGACATTTCCAGACGTTCGTTTGAAATGCCCACTAAAACACCAGTCGCTCCTGTAATCACATGATAACGCACGTAACGACACTTGTCGGTTCACGACAAATGGGAAGTGCGAAAACAACCGATAATTTACCACTAGCGGTGTCGTAGAATGACAACCAATGAAGAGAGCCATTACAAAACAGCCATCGTTTATCCGACCAATCCTGAAGCACGTAACCAACTGTATTTGTCGTCCGATTGGTTTTCATCGATGAAAATACCTGGCGCCAGGAATTTTCATAGGTGAAACATTTCCTCGCTTGTGGTGCCATCTGTTGCGAATGTTTTGAACAAACCCTAATGGCGTTTTGTTCACATTTGAATTCTTTATGGTCGATATTCAGATTTTCTGTCGAAAGATTCTCGTATAAAATACACCTTGACTTGAGTAATTGTCGGAAGTAACAGATAAGATTCGTGCTGAACTAATTGTCCCAACAATTACTCGTTGCGCTTGACAATTACTCGTTGCGCCGAAAACCGGCTCATGGTGGGAAAATGTGTACAAGATTTCTAAATCTTTGGAATCTTATGGGATTACAGTCTCAAGATTCTCCAAGATTCCACAAGATTCCCAACAAACTTTCATTGGTGGGTTGTTTGGAAATCTCGTGAAATCTCACAAAATCTCGCGAGAAACTACTAAAATTTTGTGAAATCTCACGACATTATAATCAAATCCTGAGATTCAAGATTCCAGAGTCCATAAATTCCCAATTGAAATCTTCCATCCCTATGTCGTACCCTTCATGTATGTACATTACTAATTAACGCTCGTGCTCAACAAAATTATCAATAATTTTTGTTTTGCACTTTCATCATCCGCAGCTTATTTCCCTTTGCGATTGGTTGCACAAGAGCTCACTCACGATCAATCAGAAAGACACGTCGACGTGCTAAGCCTAAACATTATTAGTTACATACCATCAAAAAGCAACGAATTTTCTCCAAAGTGCCTGTGACACATTGAAGATACTGACAAAGCAAAAAAAAAAGCTTTTGGTCACAGCTTTGCATCTGTTGGATGGAATTGCACGTGCGATCATCTCGAGCGATTGCCAAACTCAACAATTGCGATCAATCATGACCAAAATTGATTTTTTTCCTTTTCTTTTCCCAATATTGGCGGCATCAACTTATCACAGACCAGCGGAACAACTCCAAAAATCCGAGTTAGAAAATCAAAACGTTTGATATCTTTTTTCAACCAATCGCGAGGGAATCATCTACAATTCATCTGCAATTCATCTGCAAAATAACTGCAAATCCAGTCGTGACTGTTTTGTACTATCTAAATAACGCAGGAAAGGGGTTACGCAGACGATGTAGGTACGAATTAGCGATGCCGCAGTAGCGACGCGACAATAGCAACGATCAACATAGCGACAGGCAAAACCTAACCTAATCTAACCTAAAATTACCTAACCTAATCTAACCTAGCCTAACAAATGCCAGTATGACGTTTACCACGAACGTTCGGCGAAAGTTTTCTAGACGTTCGCTGAATGCCCGGTCGCTATGCCAATCCAATCGCTATTGTGATCGCTTTTTGCGATCAGTCGCTATGTTGATCAGTCGCTATGTTGATCATCGCTATGTTGGATGAACACCCCTGTGCCTAGTTCGCTCGTCGGTGTGCTCGAAGCTTCTACTTGGCTTCGTTTTTAGAAATTTCGGCCAATTTCAAACAGGCATATCTCCAAATCTGTACAGTAACTTTTCTTCAGATTTTTAAGGACTCTTTACCAATCCCTTACAAAGCTTTGTGCTAAATTTCAGGATATAAGACTTCCCCTATCGAGAGATATAGCCAAACAAATGGAGATGGTCCTCACTACTGTACGAAGCCCGTAAAAAGCGACCCATAGGCTGGTGCCTACTCTGCCTATTTAATAATCCGGCCCTGATTTTAGTCATTAATTCCGACTGTTTTCGGGCCGCTTGCATGCAAATGCGTCTTTAAATTTACGCGTACAAAACCACGACACAGTTGCTACTTGAGGTGCAAGACAAATTGCACATTTTAAAATTTTTATCTTATCACACAACTAATATAGTGAATGTTTAAGGTCATTAAGGCCTCAAACTGAAATTTGATAGCTATTTAAATGAAGTTGTGAGCCAAAGTTTACGCAAAACCAAAGGGTCCAACTCCAAATTTGCATTTCAGTCGCACCACAAGCTGGTGAATTAATCTTGCTCCTTCAAAAACAGCCTACCCAAACATCGCCGCTCGTAATTATTATATTATACTAAAATATTTGTTTTTTTAAATAACAAATGAACTACGTTGTGTTGTTTTTCTCCAAAGGCCTTTCGACCGTTGCCGGCCATCTTCATATTTCCACGATTAAAAGTCGCAACTTTATATTATATTTAAAATCGCCACTGTGGATCACATTACGTTCATTTTTAATGTAACAAACATAGACACGTTAAAAAATTTAAAATTGATTGTAAAATAAGCTCGAATTATTGGTGTCCGCTAATAATAGCCGCGACTATTCGAATGCTGCTCTTAATCGTGGAAGTACAATAGACGACCTATCAAAAAAGCCATTTTACTGAAACTAGTGCTGTCTTTTGTGTGATTTCTTTTAGTGTGTGTTGTGTCCAGCGTCCCTTGGCCCTCCCGGGTCATGGTACATTGCCCAAACACTTACATACTACAGTTTTAAGAAAATACAAATCCGAGCATTTATTTAAGATTTCATAGATTTTTATTTTTTATTTTTTACTTTTTGGACCTTTTCTTTCAAAATCTACTCTCTTTTGGACATTTAATCAAAGAAATTGAATTACTAGGTCTATATTTGACACTTTTATTAATCATAATTCTATTTTTTCTAATAAAAGAGTTTCACAGCCTCGAGGAAATGCTCAACTCATACATCAATAAGTGCATGCACTCTGCTCTGCACCGAGCTAACATTGTGGTCAAACTCGATCATTATTCAACCATAAACGTTTCGCAGTTGAATGTTTTATGCGCGTAATTAAAAGGTTAGAACGAGCGGAATTATTTCACTTACCGAAATCACAAAAGGCGCTTGTAGTTATGAGAAGTATGATGAAGAGATGAGTAGACTGCATGTTGGGAAAGATGGAATTTGTAGCGAGACACGTCCGACCGCCACAACCGCCACTGAACACTGGCATCACAACTGCCCTGCACAGCCACTAGATTCACATATCCAACTTCGCTTTTCCACCGCCAGGGTATCGATCGCTTTTACGCTTTTATTCATAATAAATTAAATATTATCGATTATACTCTTGATATTAAAAACATTTCCATCGTAATTAATGTTTTTTTCGCTACGTGTGTGTAATAAAAGCAATAAAACGTCATGTCGTTGCGTCGCGGTACACGCCGCACGGTGCTCAGTGTTGGCTCGCCCGCCGCCATTTTTAACCCAAAACCAGAAATGATTTTTATTTCGTTTTTCGAGTAATTTTACTTCAGTTTTTCGTTAAACAAATAGATAATTTACACGTTATTGCATATACTGCATTCAGTCATGATGTAATAAAGAGAAAAACAAATAATTGAAAATTTAAATGTACAAGTCAAAATCGATTCTTTTCGAAGTGTAAAACTGGCTGTCGTCCGACTTGGTTTTCCTCACCCACACGCCGTCATTAAAATATCCCTCGTTCACCCAATGCTGCATCTCGACGCTCGAGTGTGGCCCGTGGATCTCCGCCGCCTCATCATTCGACCATTTGAATTCCCACATGACGTCATCGACAGTCGCCCCTGCAAATATCAAACGAAAATTAGTAACCAAAACTCAAAAAATGGCAATTTCTTTTAGAAAGGGTTGACATAAGGAATTTTCATTGACGAGATTTATAAATCTCTAGATTTAAAAAGATTTATACATTTGTAAATATTTATAGATTTATTAAGAGATTTATGAATTTATTTAGAGATTTATAAATTTGTATTGAAATTTATGGATTTATTTAGAGCTTTATAAATTTGTATTGAGATTTATAAATTTGTATTGAGATTTATAGATTCATTTAAAGATTTATGGATTCATTTAGAAATTTATGAATTCATTTAGAGATTGATGGATTTATTTATGATTTTGTATTGAGATTTATAAATTCATTTAGAGATTTATGAATTCATTTAGAGATTTATGAATTCATTTAGAGATTTATGGATTTATTTACAGATTTATAAATTCATTTAGAGATTTATGGATTTATTAAAAGATTTGTTTTGAGATTTATAAATTTATTTTGAGATTTATGTATTTAGAGTTTTATGGATTTGTTTTGTGATTTACAAATTTATTTTGAGATTTACGAATTTGTTTTAAGATTTACAGATTTTAGAGATTTATGAATTTAACTAGTGTTTTTTAAAATCTATTTTGAAATTTGTTAATTAAATTTCAGATTTATTTGAGATTTATGGATGAAATTAGAGACCACCTTTACGAATTTGTTTTGAGATTTATGGATTTAGAGATTTATGGATTTATTTTGTGACGTAAATGTGTGATTTAAAGAATTAGAGATTTAAAAGAGATTTATAAGAAATTTAACCAGCCACCGACAAGATTTTCTTACCTTTTTCAGTGTCGGGTGTTTCTTGCATCGTTTTCTTGTCTATCCGCTGCTGCACGTCGTTGTCGAAATTGTCGGAAAACATGTCGAGAACCGGCGACTCCGATTTTTTATCGCTGGATGAAAATTGTAGTTTTTCGAACGTGTCGCCGTAGATTTCGACGTCACCAGCCTGTACCAAACTGTCGGCCAATTCCGTAAGGCGGAGGAATTTCTCGCGATCCGATTCGTCGGCCGTTGTGTTGTTTTCGGATTTGTCGGATTTTGCTTTGTCCGGTTTCCGCAGCCATTTTTTGCTGGCGGACGTGCTGCTGCTGGTTCCGCCTAACCGTTTTAATGCCCTGGTGACGGTTTCTGTAGGTTTCATGAGTTCCAGCATTTGGTGATAAACTTCTTTTCTGTTTAGATTTGATTGCATTTCGTTGCTGTCTTCGTCGTCGTTCTCGCCTGAACTTTTTGCGATCTGCTGCGATTTAACCTGCAAATCAAAATATTCAATTAAATAGGCCAATTTTTTCAACTTTTGGGCAACTTTTAAGCAATTTTTCGAATTTTTCGAGAAGTATTTCTATTTTTTTTCTTCAATTTTCGTATATTTTTTGGAGCAATATTACAATTTTCTCATTTTTTAAAATATATTTTTTGGAGTAATATTTGAATTTTTTGATTTTTTTGGACAAATATTTGAATTTTTTAGATTGTTTTGGACAAATATTTGAATTTTTTAGATTTTTTTGGTCAAATATTTGAATTTTTTAGATTTTTTTGGACAAAAATTTGAATTTTTTGAACATATTTTCAAATTTATCGAAAATAATTTTATAAATAAAAATAAATTTATCGAAAAATTTATAAAAATAATTAGTTACAGCAAAAGTAATCAAATTTCTCTAATTAATTAATCAAAAATCAATACTTTTAGTAACATAAACTAAATTATTTGACTTAAAAATGACAAAAATCGAGTTAAATATACATTTTAACATGAAATAAAGCATAAATTGCATTAACTTCATGTTAAATATACATTGTAACATAAAAAAAAACACAGATTGCATTAACTTCATGTTAAATATACATTGTAACATGAAATAAAGCACAGATTGCACTAATTTCATGTTACACACGCATTGTAACATCAAATAAATCACAGATTGGATTTATTTCACATTAAATACACATTTTAATGTGATATAAAGCACCGGTTGCATTTAATTAAATCAATTTCAACAATTTCAACACAAAACTAAATCCTAATGACTTATTTGTTCAAAAAATAGTCAAAAAACTTATTTTCCTGTCAATTTTCCATCAAAAATAAGTTTATCATAACACAATCTTGCGTCCAATCATTTACTAATCAAACTCCAACCATTCTAGTACTTTAAATTCATTTAAATATATTATAATGCATAAAACATATTCAAATTCATAACAAATAAACAGTTTGGGAATAAAAACGCACTTTAACCCAATCAATGTTATCCAACCACTCGTCTCGAACATTATCTTCTTTATTTAAGTAATAATTGCCATCGGTATCGAAATGACCTTCTTCTAATTCTTCTTTCATATTAAACGGCGTAATTTTAATATCTCCGTCAAACTCAACGGTCGCTTCTTCCTGATCTGCAAAAATCCAACAAATAAACAAAAATGGCGGCCATTTTGCGCCAATCGAAAAATACCACCAAATCCACCATACTCCACCTTTAATATCCTTGTAATCGAGCACTTCGTACTTCTTAGTGTCTTCATCTTCTTCGTCGCTATCCAAAGTATGTTTTTTTTTCGGTATTATTTCATATTCAAATCCCTCGCCGTCCTTCTCCTTCCGCTTCGGCATTTTGTTAATTTATCAATTTCGCCGCTGTAATATTCAAGCGCTGCTGCACGCAAATATCGATATGGTCAAATGTAGTCGATATTTATTACGATACACTGAAAAAAATACGGTATTTTATTAATCGATACTCGATATCGACATGTTTTAAGCAATTATCGACTAATCGCGTTTACTTAATTCGCCGTTTTGAATTTCTTGGCGTTGGCGTCGTTTATTCATAATGGCGACTCCCATTGTGGCATTTTCGCCGCTTGTTGGTTCCTGTATCTTTCGGTCGTGCCGCGAAGCGTTTAAAATCAAGCATTTGGGCCGAAGATGTACATCGTCGCGTAACACCGGTTCGTAAATTCAAAAAAACAAAAAAAATCAATTAATTTGCGAATTTCTAACAATTTTTTCTCCTTTTTAGAAAGCAATTTTGATTATGACATGATCGTGATTGGCGGCGGATCGGGAGGCTTAGCTTGTTCCAAAGAAGGTAGAAAGAAACGCAGAACATGAATTAAATGTGCGCACGATGATCAATATTTGAACCGTGTTTTCCAGCCGCAGAACTCGGAAAGAAAGTCATCGTTCTCGACTATGTAGCCCCATCTCCTCGCGGTAAAAAATGAAATTAAAAAATTAACTACAAAAAAATTAACTATTGAAACGTATGTGACCGGCCTTGTTTCAGGCACGACGTGGGGCTTGGGTGGAACTTGCGTCAATGTGGGCTGCATTCCCAAGAAACTCATGCACCAAGCGGCGCTTCTAGGAGCGGCCATAAACGATTCAAGAACCTATGGATGGAAAGTTCCAGACAAAGTGGAACACCATTGGTAAAATGAAAAATATTTTTAAATAAAAATATTATAATTTTAATTTTAATTTTGGTAAAATGAGAAATATTTTTAACCCTCAAAAATAAAATAAAATAAAAATATTATAATTTTAATTTTAATTTTTTTTAATTTTAGGGAAACACTAGTTTCTGCAGTGCAAAGCCACATAAAATCACTAAATTGGGGTCATAGAGCGCAATTAAAAAGCAAGTAAGTATTTAAGTTTGCCGATTTAAATTAATGATACTGTAAATACTCTCATGTAACGTGGGTGCTGTAATTGCAAAATTGAGATGTGGCCCATGGAGACCGGCGTATAAAATGGGGTCGGATGAACTAAGTCTTAAATACTGTTTTAAAGAAATAAGTTGGAATTTTAACACAATTCCCAGCTCGCGGCTCCTTAGAGTCTGGGCCGTTTCGTTTTTCCACCAATAATTGTAGAGAGGAATTAAAAAAATCGACTTTTTTACTCGTCATTGTACGTAATGTGTACCCGGATCGTCTTTCAATAAGAGTATATACGGTAATTGCTTTTTATTACCAGGAATGTGGAATATTTGAACGCTAGAGGCGAATTCGTGGACCAGTACACCGTCAAAGTGCACAATAAAGACAACACAACGAAAGAACTTACTGCGGACAATGTTGTGATAGCCGTAGGCGGTCGGCCGAAGTACCCTCGAGAGGTCAGAAGGCTAAAAATCACACTTGGCGTAACATAATCCACACGTTTTCTTAGATTCCCGGAGCAATGGAGTATGGAATCAGCAGCGACGATGTTTTTTGTCTCGACAAACCGCCCGGAAAAACGTAAACAAAAATATTGTGAACGAAAAATAACATTGCGTAACGTTTTAAATACATTTCCAGACTAGTGGTCGGTGGCAGCTGTATCCTTTCAAAGCACGTAGGATCAAGATAGCGACGATCAAGGGGTCGACGCGTAACAAAAACGATCCCAATAGCGACGCCAAAAGCGCCGAAATAGCGAAAATCCAAAAAACCTCCGGATGATGTTTTTAGTGAACGTCCGTCGCGCGTTCACTGAACACGTGCCGAACGTTCACCAAAAACGTCATCCGGATTGTTTTTTTGGATCTTTTTTGGGTGTTTATTGGGTGTTTATTGTTTTTATTAATATTCAAAGTTTTTGGGTGTTTTTGGGTGTTTTTTGGGTTCTTTTTTCGTTTGTTGGTGTTTTTATTTATGTTTGAAGTTTTTGAGTGTTTTTTGGATGTTTTCTTTTTTTTTTGTTTTACGGGGCATTGCTACTTTGGCGTCGCTACTACAGCATCGCTACTGCGATGTGTCGCTACTATGGCGTCGCTACTGCGATGCGTCGCTACTATGGCGTCGCTACTATGGCGTCGCTACTATGGCGTCGCTACTGCGATGCATCGCTACTGTGGCGTCGCTACTGTGGCGTCGCTACTGCGGCATTGCTAATTCGTACCTACATCTTTCAAAGTTGTCTATAGAGATATTGGTTGATAATTGGTTTCTCCTTAATTTGCTCTTCTCGAAGACGTCGCGTTGGAATGCGCAGGTTTTCTGCAGGGCATTGGATTCGACACCACGGTCATGATCCGCTCGATTCCTCTGCGGGGATTTGACCAACAGATGGCCAAGTTGGTCGTGCAAAACATGGAGCAGCTCGGGTCTAAGTTTCTAAGTCGATGTACCCCTATTGCGGTGGAAAAGTCTTCCGGCGATCAGTTAAAAGTAACCTGGAAAGACCGCGAGGGAAAACATTCGTCCGACGTCTACGACACTGTGCTGTTTGCAGTTGGTAAAATTCAAACTTAATACGCGCGGTTGGTGTCTGCAGGGTCTGCAGGGTCTGCAGAGGCCCGTATGACCATACGTTGTTTGCTTTCGGGGAGTTTAAATTCAAACGTAGCTTGCAACAAAGAGTTTAGTAATTTAGCACAGTCCGCGAAGACTGTGCAGGCACGAGTCTGCGTCTATCCATTGTAAGAGCATACAGAAAGAAAATTAAGCGAAAATGGTAGAAAAGATTTATATTTAGTTTTTAAAATGACAAAGTACGCAGTGTTTTCCTCTAAAGGCTTTTCAACCGTTGCCGGTCATCTCCAGTAGTTAACTAATACGGTTGAAGTTTGTTATGACGAATCGCGCTATAATGAATTTTTGTTATAACGAATTTTTTTTTGATGACTTGGTTGGTTGCCACGGAATATTATATTAACAAATGTTGTTGTAACAAATTTTTCGGTCAAATAGCACATTTTTCATAGAAAATAGTTTGTTTTTTTCGTAAAAATGTGATATTTGACCGAATACGATACACGTATCGAATACCGTACAAAAATAGTAAGAGCCGCCGCCCTTGATTAAGAGCCGCAGCTGAAAGTGCCAGTTTGGAAAACTACGGTATTTTCATATTGTTTTTGTGCATAAACTGGAATTTTGATGCATATTTTATGTGCCTAAAACAATTTTTATTTTGCATAAATGTCCGGGGTCTAGTTATAAAGAACAAGCTTTTACGTGCGCACTAATACCCACAAACTCTTGTTATAACGAATTTTAAAAATTGATCGTGTGGCTCACTTGTCTACGCGCAATGGGCCAGAAGATTTAATTTTTTAAATTAATGAAAATCAAAATTTTATTTGGAAAACTACTGTCAAAACATATTCGTACAAACTACTAACTTCGGGTCCGTTAATCGAGTGACTTATCGCCGTACCTCGTTAATGCACCTAAGGGATATTCAGAAATTCAAATTTAGCTACACATCTAAAATCTGTTTTGGTCACTTTCTTTAACCTATTGAACTTAATTTTAATTTTTTATTTTTATTAATCGAAGGTCGAGCTCCTGCGCTTGGACCATTAAATCTTCGAAACGCCGGCGTACAAGTTCATACTGCGAGCGGCAAAATTATAACGACGAACGAACAAACGTCCGTCAGAAATATTTATGCAATTGGGGACGTTTTGCACGTAATACACTTTAACTAATAGAAAAGCAAAGATTAATAGTTTATTTCGTAGGAACGTCCGGAATTGACTCCCGTAGCCGTAAAAGCGGGCAAGCTATTGGCGCATCGAATGTTTACTCAATCGACTAATAAAATGGATTACGATAAGGTAAGCGGCACGTTTATTTCGAGAGACAGCGAGCGGATTTCAAGCGGTATCTAATCAAAGGTTCCCACTACCGTGTTCACCCCGGTCGAGTATGGGTGCGTCGGTCTGTCCGAAGATCAAGCGTTTAAGCAGCACGGAGACGATAATGTTGAAGTGTGGATCGGGTTTTGGTTGTCTTTTGCCAATTTCTCACTTTTTCTAATTGTAATTCTAGATATATCATGCATTGTTTAAACCTGTTGAGTATTCAATGGCAGCTAGAGCGGAGCAGTGTTACGTAAAGGTAAAGATGTTGAATGGTTGGAAACTGGGTGATGTTAGTGATTGATGTTATCTTGAAGGCAGTTCTAAAGGTCGTGTAAAGTGAAACGTTTCGGTATAAGTGAATTGGTATCCAAATTGGTACGCTAAACCAATGGGAGTTTGTCATAATTGAACGCGGTCGCCATTAATATGCGGGCCAAATTTTAATTTTGCAGTTAGAGCGCGGGGTGTGAAAACGTTTACGGTATGCATATGGTTTCATAGACTCTTTTTGATAAATAAAACCAACCATTTTTGCATGTTTTTGATCTAATAACAATTAATTTTTGTTGAAAAATGCCAATTTTTTCTTTAAAACAGTATTTTAAACCGACCCAATTTTGTATATTGCATTTTGTATGCGGATCTCTATTATTCAGCACGGATCACATTAGCAACGATCACTTTGTCGACCAAGTCGATCACATTAGCGACTGCATCGTGATGAACCGTTAGGATATTCACTGGGATTGCAGTGTTGACGTTTATCAGTGGCCAGTTTTAGGTTAGGTTTAGGTTATGATAGGTTCGGTGAGATTTAGTTAGATTTACTGGCGAATAAATGAACCGGCGAATAAATGAACCGTCGAATAAACGATCGTCAAATAAACGATACGACCCTCTTGCTATTGGTCGCTAATCCGTACTAATGAGTTTAGTTTAGGTTAGGTAAGGTTAGATAAGGTTTGGTTAGGTTAGGTTATGACAGGTTAGGTTAGGTGAGTTTTGGTTAGATTTACCAGCGAATAAATGACTGTCGAATAAATGACCGTCGAATAAACGATACGACCCCATTCCCATCCTGTGATCGCATTATGTATCTAAAGCGAAAAACTTGTTTAGATCGTTTGCAGCAGTGCGAAACCCCAGAAAATTCTGGGGTTTCATATTGTGGGTCCAAACGCCGGAGAGATTACTCAAGGATTTGCCGTGGCGATGAGGTAAATCATTCATTGAGGCTCGGTAAATGAAGCGTGAACACTTGTCTCGTTTTGAAGGTGCGGCATGACCAAGCGGGATCTGGAGCTGACCGTTGGTATTCATCCCACCACTGCGGAAGAAGTTGTCAAGTTGAACATTACTAAGCGTTCCGGCATTGATCCCAATGTGACAGAATGCTGAGGTTAATGCCTGGGATTTTATTGCAACATTCCTGTAAAGAAATTGTTGATTAAATCCCAGGGTTAGCCTGATGAATGAAATTGTACTTACACATCCATTTTGCCTTCTTTAATTATGATTCCATGTTTTAAAACCCATTAAAGGGTAAAACTTGGTTGATATTATGTATTTTTACTGAGGAAGGCCAGAATAAATTGTAATGTATTTATCTAGTCATGTGATCATGTTGCAAAAAAAATTTTTTCTCATGTTTTAGCTGTATAAATATATTAGTTGTAAGATTTAATGTGAATGAAATGTAAGTTGACAAGGTGAATAATAATAAAAGTTACAAAACTGTATAATTTTATTTTCATCTGAAGATCCGATGAAAATCTGACTAGACACGGCCATTGTTTTCTTGAAGAACTGTAATTTTATTGCTTTTTGTACAAAGTAAAATTCAAAAAACAACTTATTTAGTAAGTGTATCAATTCTGAGTGCCTCTGCAATTCATCAGTATTAAAATAATCCAGTAATTTATTAGTGTCACTGTTTTAGGTTATACTTGAGTTATTTTAACTGCAGTTAATTCTGGTAATAAATGTTTGTTGTTTTATATAATTTGTATGGTATGTCCACAGAATACAAACAGAATGGCAACTCAGCGGAGGCTGAGCTACGTCATAAAAACATCACAGCTCGGTGGCACCACTGTGCAGTCGGTCTGTAGATTACCATTGTAAATAGTAAATAAATGCTGGCTGCAATGCATTTTGGAATTTATAAAAGTAATAATGACAATGCCACTTATTACAAAGTTGTGCGCGGTTGCATGCGCGTAAGGGTCTGCAGGTCAAATAGCGCTCACCAGAGAAGGACCTCGGTCGAAGGCATCGGGACTTCCGAGGCTAAGTTCTTTGTGTACAATAAATATTTGTTGGACTTTGGATTCTTGTTCTCCGCTTGGATGGGTTATGCTGAAATCCTTAGGTGTTGAGTCATGCAGTGGGCGCGACAAATGTATGCTGGGCATTAGCATAAAGATAGCTCTCACGTGTGGCCGGTGTACGATATAGACAGCGGGCAAGCGTTGCCGGTAAGCGTTGCCGGCCGGTGCTGCTGAGCAGTGTGCCGGGCTTAGCACGTAGGCAATGACTGGAAACTCAGTAGTCTGATGTGAATGGGTCAAGCCCCAGGTAACAAGTGCTTTATTAATACTAACAAGAACTAGAGATCACCTCTGCTCACAAGTGTAGTCTATTATAAGAAACGGGAGGGGTGAAATATATTACGTACTATAAATAACGCTGATCTTACTTTAGCGCATAACAGATGATTCATGCGCAGGCTTATGCGCATGAATACATCTGCATATATTAGTGAAACCCACGCCAGTGACAGTAATAAATTTTTATTTTATTTATTTATTATTTATTATAATGTATTTATTATTTATTATAATGTATTTATTATTTATTATAATGTATTTATTATTTATTATAATGTATTTATTTAATTATTTATTTGTATTGTTAAACATAAAAAGTACTAGTGAATTAGAAATAATAAACTTTTATTGACTGAAAAAAATCTGGGTTGGCTTTTCTAATTAATCCTGCCTTTTGCATTTTGGTTAATAATGTAAAGATAATACATTTTGTGCCAAATTTGATATATTTATTCATTTTTCGTTTCAAAGACCAACAGTTACGTAAAAAAATAATAGTACTGTGGTAATATACAGGCCGGCCGCTAGATGCGCATGTGTTGCACGGGCGCCACGTTAGGCCTCACGTCCGAATGGGAGTTGCCATTCTGTATGTATTCTGTGGTATGTCAGTGCACAGCTGGCTTACGACACAATGGAGCTGGTGCAACTGCACGAGATGTCAAAACTTATTTGCAAATTCACCAACTCTAGTTTGCACCTGATATTTTGATGCCAAAAGCAAACTGAAGAATCCTTGTCTGCAAATACATAAATTTATTAAATGCATGATTTTTTGAAATAATAACATTACAGAAGAGTGTAGATAATTCGAACTAATTGGAGGACATAGGTGTTCATAAAACCGATTTGTTTGCATAATCGGACATTTAAATTATACGTACAAAAAGAAAATTAAAAAAATCATTGTGCATTTGTCTTTGATGGATAATAAATCCTTGCTTTCACTTAAGAATTTTTTTTAACATGGAAAGTATGCTGATAAACATGCCAATCCGGTCTGAACAGTCTGTTATGACTAAAACCCGGCACTGAGTTGTAGACTTGGCACCGTTTGGGTAACTCCAAGTTCAGAAAAAAATTAAAAAATTTCAAAAAAATAAAAAATAAAAAATAAAAACATTCAAAATTAAAGATAGAAAAAAATTTTAAAAATATTTAAAAAATAAAATTTAAACAAACAAAAGTAATTAAAAATTTATTTGTGCTAGTTGCCAAGTGTGTTTGGACTGGATGCTAATTTCCAATAGACAAATTTGGCATACACTGTTGATTTCAATGGCTTTGCATCTTGAAATTAGTATCAGGTGATTCTATTGAGTCAAATTGAATGGTTGTGTAACTCTGAACCATCAGAATGACATCTGGCAAAGCTTTAAGCAGTGATGTCAGAAATTTGATAATAAAAGCTCATACTGATGACAGATGGCTAAACACGTAAAGCTGAGTAAATCAACAAACAGCGAAAAAAAACATAATAAAATAATTTTCAAACAAGTGGCACAATTAATGTGAAACAAAATGCAGAATAATAAAGCAAAGTTAATGTGGTAGCACGAAAAAAATTGCATCTAAATGGAGTGAAAAATTTTTTGTTTAGAATCTTAGAAAGGCATTTTTTCCATCTTCTAAAGAACAAGAAACAGACTTTGTTTTGAGAAGGCAACTAACTGTCTTGTCTGGCCTAATATGTGAGAGTGGACGGACGCCATTCCGGCCATAAACAGCCCCGGACGCACGACACGTATAAGAAATGACACTAGAAACCACCGTGTTATTGCTTTGCAGCCTTTATTCAGTTGTCTAGGGGCAGTTTCCTTAATGTCTTTTCCTATTGCTTGGGGGATGTTTCCATCTCCAAACCTTGGCCAAATACTGACCACATGGTTTGGAATAACCGAAAGGTCAGCGAGGTCAACATTTGCCAATTGTCCGAGCTATGTTGTGACTGATTGTCGGTCACTGCAACCGCACTCCCAATGGCCAACACAACTCACCAATGACTTTAGGGGTTGATGGTTTATGACGTCACTTGTCATCAACCAATGACGCGGTAGTCCGCATGGGGACATAGAGCCCTATAAAAGGTAACGGACTTCCAGTAAAGGGGAGTCTGACAGGAACCAGCCCCAGTGTGGGATCGTGGCTCCATGTTACCTTTTGTCTCCATGGCGGCGTTTAGGAAACTGACCGGTATGGCATTCCCAGGACCGTGAATACCGCATGGCAATGACAATCCGAATATGTTGACCATGCTGACCATTCGGTTATCCCTATCTAGGTGGTCGGCGCTTGGCCAAGGTTGGGTGATAGAAACATCACCCAAAGCAACAGGAATAGACATTAAGGAGACTGCCCTTAGACAATTGAATAAAGGCTAACCAGCAATAATACAGTTTCTTGTATCATTTCTTGATTACGTGTTATGCATGCAGCGCTGTATACGGCCCCTAGCTTAAACGGCTTTTGTCCACTTTCTCAATGTGACGTTCACGGTACTGAGAATGACATGACGGTCAGTTCCCTAAATCTCAACATGGTGATAAGGAGTGCCCAAAGACCCACACCTTATTCAAGGGCTGGTTGCAGTAAGACTCTTTTTCTACAGGAAGTGGGGTCTTTTTGTATGGGCACTCTATACCATGTGGAAGTACGGTGTCATTGGTTGATGACGAGTGACGTCATCAATGGTCATTGATTGATGACGAGTAACGTCATCAATGGTCATTGGTTGATGCCGGATCACGTCATCAACTGTCAACCCCTCCTGGCATTGGTGGGTTGTATATAACTATCTATTGTGAGTGTGGTTGCTTAGTGACCGATAATCGGCCACAAGTTAACAATGCCGTAATGCACGCAAATGCCCACACAAGTGCCCACAAATGCCCACAAATTAAATTTAATGTAAAATGTAGTTTTAATTTTGTGAAGTAATTGTCGAAACTAAAGTAAACATTAACAATATTTGTAAATGTTATTTTACAAATCTTAAAAACATAATTTACATTAACTTTACGTCACTTTAAAAACGTGTCAAGCCGTATTTTTTTCAGTGTGACGTCTGCAAATATCCCTTACTTGTGGAATTTCTCTCTCAAGAGCTGACGAATGATATTACCACCAATATTTGTTCTTTTTTTTCGCTTAAAATATTCTATTGTTGATTTAATTCTAAGTATGGAACAGATATAAAAAAACTAATTGAAATGTGGTACAAGAAAGCCTAAACAGCCTTGTTGTTGGAATATTTTTACAATCATCTGTTCATTAATATAACCAGATCCACCAGATGTATTTCTGAACATATAAAAAGGCAGTACAAGCAGCGAAAGTCTTCATAGATCGTTTCAGAAACCTGCAAAAATGAAACTGCTTTTTACAGCAATTGCTCAAATCCTGATAATATCTATTGCGGTCAATCACAATTCTGCAATAATTTTTGAAGGATTTCTTAGCGGACTGTTTGGAACCACTACTAGACCACCAACCACAACCCCGACCACAACTCACCCCACAACAACAACCCCAACCACAACCCCGACCACAACTCACCCCACAACAACAACCCCAACCACAACTCCACCCACAACAACAACCCCGACCACAACTCCACCCACAACAACAACCCCGACTACAACTCCACCCACAACAACAACCCCGACTACAACTCCACCCACAACAACAACTCCGACTACAACTCCACCCACAACAACAACCCCGACTACAACTCCACCCACAACAACAACCCCGACTACAACTCCACCCACAACAACAACCCCGACTACAACCCCAACCACTACACCGACCGTAACACCAACAGGATCTACTCCAACTACTAGTTTTCCTACTACTACGTGTAAGAAATATTAAGTTTTAAATAACAACAAAGAACTATTTTTGGCTTCCTTTTTTCAATATGTTAGCTGCATCCACATCATGCGAAGCAAGCGCTACTTGTACCGGCTTCATCACTACGAATGTGGATGCATATATTGAAACTACAATAGGCCAGAATTTGTGAGTAAATTAGCCTAAGCTCAACGAGTGCATTCTAAGTCAACAGCTGATCTCACTGGATTGGCTGAACTGGCTGCAATGACTTATGGTGAGCAGCAATTCTAGTCACCATAAGTCATTTTAACCAGTTAAGCCAATGACTTTGAGTGCACTGAATGCGTTGTTAAAGAGTTTTTCGCTTCTGTAATTTTAATCCACAAATTCTTGACTTTTTTTCCCCTTCAATTTTTCCCCTGCTTTGCATACGTTTTTAGTTTGCATCCATTTATATTCTTTTCAGCACGTCTATTGACATTTCAACCAGGCCTGGATACAAATGTACTTTTGTCGTCCTTGAAAATTTCAACGTTTCTCTTGTGAATCCAGTCTGTTATGACGGTAGCAGTGAAACTGTCAGTATGAGATTGCAGTACAACAACTTTAAATTGCAGTGTGATCTGAACGTTTTTAATCTGCTAAATAGGTAAGCAAAGAATAATTTCTTACTTAGTGTATCATTTGAATAGACTTACAATTGATGTACACTCTATTTCATTTTGTATTGTATATGAGCAACTCATTGCATTCATTCTCCAATACCAAAACGTTTTATGCTTACACACACACAAATTCATTTTGTCAACAAGTATTAATATCTAAAATGCATAGACAGCTACCCCCTGAATTAACATTCTTGCTCGCAGAGAGTGCAAGGTGACGATACTTAGCAGGAACTAATAGTGTGTCGACAGTGAAGTCAAGTGCTTTACGTATTAGTGTGCAAAGCTGCAGTCTCTGTACTGTAATCATAATGCTAGAGACCTAATACTTTAGTTTTACAACTACAAGTCCCAAACTGCAGTTTCTGCACTGCAATCGCAACGCTAGAGTTTCAATGTTTTGGTTTTACAACTACAAGTCCAAAACTGCAATCCTTGCACTGCAATCGCAATGCTAGAGTCTCAA
Source organism: Strigamia crassipes (assembly GCA_034683725.1). Classification (NCBI taxonomy): domain Eukaryota; kingdom Metazoa; phylum Arthropoda; class Chilopoda; order Geophilomorpha; family Linotaeniidae; genus Strigamia; species Strigamia crassipes. The sequence goes on from JAQFXT010000535.1 coordinate 21,883, forward strand.
TGCTTTAGTTTTACAACTACAAGTCCAAAACTGCAATCCTTGCACTGCAATCGCAACACTAGAGTTTCAATGCTTTAGTTTTACAACTACAAGTCCAAAACTTTAATTTAATTCTATTAACCAAACGTACCAAACGCTACTTTGACGGCAGATTTGTTATTGCTCAAATCAAAATTTGTCGAGACGTACGGTTTATGGGTAATGTCAATGACATGATTGAAGGAAAGTAGATTTTTGCGGCAGTGTGGTTAATTCATATCACCAAGCATTTCAGCGGTTTGATAGTAAAGCATACTTTTGTTAAATTATACAAAGGCTTAGTTAAAATGTTAACATTTCTAAATGTTGTTCTAATGTTTGTACATTTTTACATTTTTCAACTAGCCTCACCGATGCTTTTTTATCAGAACATTTTGGACAGTCGACACCAGAAGTAAGCGAAAACATCTGTGCACAAAAACCTCAAGTAGATCTTCCAACATTAAGTAGTAGTAAAAATGTTATTTTAAATTGTATGCTTCAAAGCATCAGTTCACTTGTTGGCGATATACCTTTACAATATAATTTGACCTATAGTGTTGCAAACATTGTAGCTGATGTCATTTTCCAAATCCCTCAAAATTCTTCGGAGGATTGGGCACTAAAAGATCTTAACATAGTTGATATCGCAGATGTGAATATATATGATTTAATTGGTACTGGAAGTTTATTTTTACAATCTGTTACCGAGTGTAAGTTGAAAGAAAGGGGCATTTATCTCCTTGGCGATTTGAAGTCTGAACTAAAATCTCTTTTGTGTCGATCTGCTAGTAAAGAATTTCTCCAGTGTCCAAGTTTTTGAAAATTGTAAAATGAAACAAATGTGGCTAATGTATACTACACAGTAGGAAATGTTAGCAATAAAACAAATATTATAATTAAAATTAAAATCAATTAATGTTGTGACATTCCATGGAGGGAAGGGAATAATTGCTGCAACAGGCTAAATTATATAATGTACAATTTTTAGCTGGTGCAGCAAAACAATTTTTATAGCTCAGACAAGAAATAAGATATTTTTATTCATTACTTTGTCGTGAATGCCTCAATCAATTAAAAAACCTGTTCGAGATTAGAACCACTTTAATCAGGACGGAGAATGAAGAGCTGTACAGTATGTGTGGTTATGATGATTGTGTGACTGTTCGAATCATAGCGATGATTAAAGTCGATACCGGATGGCACACTCACGCTTAAAAAATGTTTGAAAAATGGGAATTAATAGATAAAGATAGTTTATATTAATTCAAAAACAAAATCAATAGAGGAAAAAACTTTTGCCTGATAGTTTATGACATAAAATTTTTATTGGAAAAACCGCACTAATTTGATAGATTTCCTGTGAGACCCCTTCGATGCAAATGTATCCCAGGTATACAGTTCCTGTAACCTGTGTATCCAGCTCCTGTATCACCTGTTTGGAAGAATTCCTAGAGCCATGTTCCTATTGGAACATGAGATAATCTTTATACTGTCATCAGTATATAAGCATATTTCTAACCGGAAATCAATGCCTTGAACGCTTACCCAGAACTCAGACTATATGTAAATATGTGTGTACCTATCTAACAAATAGGTACAGTTTTCCTCCGATGATGGAGATGCGGGTTTTTCCTGAGGCCCTTGCCAACATGTTGATGCTGCTTTTCCCGATCGATGCCGCTATGTGTACTGTTCGTTTCCGAGTAGATGCCTCATGGCGTGGTATGTGTGGTGAAGCTGCTATGCCTATCTCCAATTCTGTGTAGACGCATGATAGAGAGATACGCGTAGTGAAGAAACTTAGTTCCGTCACATACAACTCAAATACCATCGAGACCGATGAAGAAGAGAGTTATGAGTGGCAATGCTGAACGAGTGGGTTAAAGTGTCCAAGTGGACATGGCAAGCTTTAGGTGGATGAGAGAAACATTCAGTAATGTTCCTTCTTTGTCATGACAGTCGTCATGTAAGCCTCCACCACAAATACTAATATACAATTCATTACTTAGACCAACTTAAATTGTATAGCTTAAACTGGCGTCAGTTTATTGCAACGTTATTCCGATTGCAATTATCACCAAACCCAGTAATAAGAATATCGGATCTTGACGTCATTGTGACAATGCAAGCAATGATGTAACTCGGATAGGAACCCCAACAGGAAAACAACTCATCTAAAAGGATATAGAATAGCCAATTGTACAACGCGTTTACATTCCATATGTTTTGCCATTTGTCAGCATAGTCTTTGCATAACCGCTGCTTGCTGCAACCCCAAGAAATGGGATCCCCATATATAGAAATAGTATAACCTCCAAAGCTTCTTCTTGTATCTTGATCTGAGATCCAAGAAGCGTCGGAGTACTCTGAAAGTATATCTCCAGTGACTGCGAAAAAGTTTATTGAATAATTCCGCGTGTTCTTAACATACTGGAGGACTTGTAGCAAAAGGGTTACGTGCTTCCTAGTAAAGCATGTATTATACTGTGATAGAAGAATCACCGGGAAGAGAATATCTGGTCTAGAACGCAATGCGAGAAATAGAAGAGAACCGATAAGGGAACGGTAGATAAAGTCTTTATCATCTAAAATCGGTTCATTCTCTCGGGCACTATTAACCATTGTGCCAACTGTAATGGAAACTTTACACAGAAACTCGGAGGAGATTCCATAGGCCTCTGCCAATTTATCAATATAATCGCGTTGATGAATCAAAATGTCATCACCATTGCGATCAAATTGCACTCCCAACAACTTTGACACTGGACCTAGATCAGTGATCGTGAATATATCACAAAGGGCTTTCACTGTCTGGTCATGAGGACCTGGTCCATTGGTGAAAAGTATCATGTCATCCACGTAAACCAGGATGACAGCATCATATATGTTGGAAACAAAAACCCCATTTGCACCAAGAAGTTTGTGGAATTTAATCTCCAACAAAGCTTTCATTAGACAGAAATTTCATTGCGGTTCAGCCTGATGAAGGCCGTAAAGAGCCTTACAAAGCCTCCACACCTTATTGCCGTTTTCGGGAGTTTCCCAGCTCTTGGGAATCCGCATATAGATAGCTTCGTCCAAGTTGCCATAAAAATGGGCACCCTTGACATTTAAATGTGCATCTTGCCAGCCCAATGAAACGACAAGAAGCACAAAAAATAGGCGAATGAGGACATAATTGACAACAGGACTGAAAATCTCTTAATAATCAATCCCATATTTCTGACTGAAACCCTGGGCAACTAGCATAGCCTGAAAACGTCTGACAACACCTGCGGCGTTGCGTTTTATGTAATAAACCCAGCAATTTCAAACTACGTTTATGTCGGGAGAAGGTATCTCGACCTCTTCATAAACGCCCCATTTGCGAAAGAGCGCAAGCTCTTCTTCTATGGCATTCTGCCAATGGACTTTATCCGGGCTGCTAATCGCTTCCTCATAGGTGCGGGGAACCTGTGCAAAGTGCGGATGCGCAACCCGTGGTGAAGACAAGTGACACTCCTCGAAGACGTCCGGAGAAGAAGGAGTAGATGACACTGGAGATAGGGGAGAAGAAGGTGGTATCATCTGAACCAAAACATCCTCGGATCGGAAGTCATAAGAATCATGAACATACTTTCAATGATTGTCTGCGCAATATTTTTCCACATTCGTATGCGACCTCAGTCTGGACCAATCAGGCGGGAAAAAATAAACATTGACCACACCCTTGGTCTTCCCAGACTGACGTTTAACTTTGGATCTCACCCAGTTGCCCCCCACAGTCCGGGCACCGGGTTGCGCAGGGGTGTATGCCGAAGGTAGAGGTGGAATCTTGGCGGGCGCAGGAGGAGGAATAGTGGCAGGTAACGGAAGAGGAGCCACAGCTGGAATGACGGGGGGTGATCCACCCGCTGGGACCTCCAGGTCTATAAGGTTCTTGGTCGCAGTTACCGGAACAGACACATCTTTACCGGCAACATCTGTCCCAATAAAAAACTCAGGATCCTCTCAAAGACAGGCCTCACCAAAGCGCACATGCTTTGACTCAAAAATTTCATTCCTTTTCAGACACCAAACTTGGTATCCACGAGTGCGCAGAGCATAACCGACTAGGACACCTGTCCAAGCAGTTGTCAAATTTAGAATTGCGTACCGGACCAGGAATGTGGACGAAACACCTCGATCCAATTGTTCTAAGGTGCTTAAGCGGCACTTTTTGCTCATACCACAGACAATAGGGTATTTGGTTTTTAAGAGACTTATGTAGGAAGCGGTTTTTTAAATATATGACAAATACCCCAAACTCAGTCCACAGCTCACGCGGAAGTAAAGTCATTGCCAATAAGGAACAGATCCTCTCAAGTAAGGTTTGATTTAGCCGTTCCGCGACTCCATTCTGCTCAGGTGTATAAACATTTGTCCTTTGAGCCTTAATGCCTCTCTGAATAAGGAAGTTTTTGAAATTCCGACTGCAAAATTCCATGCCATTGTCTGTCCGGACTGCCTTAATGCAGCCGGCCCCCCATAAAACCTCCATACGGGCATGGAATTGCTTGAACATTTCAAAAACTTGGTCTTTGGTCTGTATTGGGATGGCAAAGAAATATCGATAGAAATCGTCAACAATCGTTAATAAATAAAGCCGGTGGATCGAAACCATCCTCTGCTACCATTGTTGAGGCTGGGAGAAATAACAAGCTGCCACCAGTCAAAACAGAAACCATTTATTCTGCATCATCCACCTGATGATCACAACCGTAATGGAAAAAATTTACAAAAGAGAAAATAAAAAGCCTGGTGGCCAAAATAATAAATTTCACACCAGCTACGGTAGCTCAAAGGTGGCAACCATAACCAAACTATACCAAACTAAGGGTGCACATTTGCACCAATTACAATTATATCAAAATCAATACAAAGCTTGCTTAAATAACAAAAAAAATAAATACATTCAGATTGCTGCAGACAGAATTGAAATGACATAACTATAATATTTATAGAGAAAAGAAATAATTCCATTTATAAAACTGGAGAACAAATTGTCTAACTCCAACACGATTGATGCCTAATTATTACTCACAGAAAGGAATCTGTGGGGACTGGTGGACAGTACGGAAAAGCTTGCTGACAATGCGGACGCAAAGAAAATTGCCATCTATACTGCGAGAGTGAACTGGGCTAAAGCCATAATTTGCTTGTCAGTTTCTTCCAATTACAAGACAGTTGTGATCAATTGCGCGTATGCGAAGAGCTAAAACAAATTTTCCAACCGATTTTAATGGCAAGAAAAGCCCGTTCATGCTGCGACTTTTTGTCGCTTAAACTCCAGAACAATGAAGATAAGGCAATTTTTTGTGGTCATTTAATTTGATATCTAATGAACGCCTAATGTATTTATGTATGTAGAATATTATCCATTGTTGCTTGTAATAGTTACTTTAGCCTTAAGTATTTGTGTTAGCTATTCTGTATCTTGTTTGTATGTGGGATCTCTGGGATTCCATAGTTGATTACTGTTGTGAATGGCCTTCACAGGTGGTGAGGCTATCTAGTGATTGATTTTTGTACTAAGCCGAGACAAAATGGTTTCCTCCAAGACAGAAGGATGCTTATATGAGTCTAGGCAATAAACAGGTGATTTGTTATTTTTTAGCACTTAGTTCGGCTACATTATTCGAACTTGGAGCTGTCTTTGATCTTGCAAATAGATGGAAGTTTTCTTAAACTTCACATTTTCTTGGCTTGCGTTGACTGAAAGAAGAAAGAACTGTCGGATATCAGGTGCACAGTCGGAGATAAGGTATTCTCCTATCATTGCCTTGATTTATTACCCCTTCTCTTACCGATTATGACTTTGTAGTAACAGGGATGTATCATTGGAGCAGGCTGCATTCAAGCTGAATGCAGTGAAGGCCCAGCTCATTGTTGAATATGAGCAGAAAAAATACCAAAGTATTGACTTGCCTTAGTCAGATTCCGCAAAGGCATTTGTGTCAACACGCCGAGTAAAAGGATTGAAAAGTGGAGGATGCGGGGATCAACGGGGAAATTCCAGCAGCCAAGGTGGAGCATCCGGAGGATTTGCGTGCTTTAACTGCGGCAATCCTGCACATTATTTACGTTTTTCACCGAAAATAATTGCTTGTTTGCTTACCTTGGACTGATTACTTACACTAATTTGGTCTTTACAATAAATCTTTACAATACGTCGTGTGTGCCACCTTTATGAAGACTCATAGCACTGATGTGTTAAGACAATTGCACATAAAACTTTGACTGTCTATTTACTGAACCTCTAATCGTAAGCCAGAACCCCTTCTTCAATGTGAAGGTTAAAACAATCAAGTTAGTAAATCGGAATTGAGACAGAATCTCTTTTCTTAAGCTGCCAACTGCAACGTGCTCCCATTTCAACTAATTATTTATTAACAGACATCTGATGGTAAGTTAAAGTAAATCTGAATAGGTTTACTTTTGGAAACTTGTATTCAAGAGAGAAGAAATGAATACGATGCTTGAAACTTTAGATTCAATTAAATCTGGTACTAAAAGTCCAAACTTGGATGATTGGAAAATCTAAATAGGTCTTCCTTGCAAACCTTCTTGGTAATTCTAATCTAAATAGATTGGACACTACCAAGTCTGTCGAAATTTCTGCCTGAATTAAACCCATAAGTTAATAAATTGGTCGTATGTTTTATGATTTGCGTGTCTTATTTATTTATCTCAATCAATGAAATGCAAGTCTGGTATCTCTGCTTTTGGTTATAAATGTCTAGTTGAGGTTTTGGTCTTGTGAACTTATCTTTCTGACGTGTCATTTTTTTTTAAATATACACCTCAGGTCGACATCGTCACAGCATCTCTTCAGTTGATTCGTGCGCAACAGTGTTAACTGCAAATTGTGCAAATAGAATCCATTGTGGCCAATTTTTTTGATCTTTTTTGACATAATGTGTCAACATTTCTCAAATTATCCTATTTACCCTGTCACAAACACCATTACTCATTGGATGATAAGGTGTTGTATGACACTTTTCAATGCGCATCAATGCACAAACTTCTTTAAATAATTTGCCAACAAAGTTAGTACGTTGAAAGATAGTTTTTAAAATTTGTAAATCACTGGAAAGATTAGGGCTAGCAAGCAACAAATCATCCAAATATTTATAGCAATTATCCAGTCCTGCAAGCAACAAATTACCTACTCGCTGCCAACTGGCAGGAGCACATTTAATCTCGTTGGCATCCTTTTTCACTCAAAATGGCCAAATGGAACACTAAAACCTTTTTTTGCTTGTCACATGGATCCATAGGCAATTGCAAATAACCACTTAGAAAATCAAGCACAGTAAAATATACAGCTTCTTTTAACTGATCAATCACATCAGTTATTCTAGGCAAATGATATGGGTCATTCTTAGTTATGGCATTTAACTTCCTAAAATCAATACAGAACCTAGGACTTCCATCAGGCTTCGGTACTAATAAGGTGGAGTTGTTCATGGGCTATTTGAACAAACGATAAGATTTCTTTTTAACAAGTCTTGAACGGAATCTTTCATGATTGCTTGTTGAGCATGTCGAATCCTATATGGCCTCTAATAATTTGGTTTCGCATTCCTTGCACTAATTTTGTGTGTTACATAAAGACAATTACCTAATTCCGAATCATTTAGTGCAAACACATTTCTACACTTGGTGGTTTTTCTCTTCTGAAGTGTAATGATTCAAAGTGAATAACTTTTCTAATTTTACTCTGTTTGCTTTGAAAATTCCATTTTGTTATGCCAATCTATCAGAATCTTTAATCATTTGAACCGACATGTACACTTTCTCTTTCTCTGCAGTAATAAATTGGCTTAAAGGTATTTCCTTTCTTAATTGTAACAATGTGATTAGAAACATTTAATATACCTAAAGGCACTATTCCCTTTTGTGTAGCATTTACTATTGTGTATAGTATGTATAGCCTTCTGTGATGTTTGATGCATCCAAATAGTACTTTTTTTAATGTTATCTATAAAATTATACAAGTTATATGATAAATGTTATATATGATAGTTGATGGAAATGAGATGACATGTTAGAAGATAGTTAAGAACAATGAACATGAGCAATGAGTATGAGTCAGAGAAGATGTGACTATTGAGCTTTAGTTTCACCTTTTTTTAATCTTATTTTATATATCGTTATTTATCATTTGTTATTAAATTTAAATTTAATAATGGTTTTTATTAAACCAATGTTGTAATTAAAAACTAAAGGAACTCTTGATCGTGCTTAAGAGTTTCTTGTGACACATCCTTATACACTCGCTTGGCATGGGGGTTTGCATCACACTTCTGTATAATATTACTTTCTACTACGCCTTCCTCTTGTTTTCACGTGTGTTTTGGAATTTGATCTGATACTATCAATTGACTTTGCGCCGGAATTATGTTATCCTCAACAGCTTGTATTGTGACACGACACACTTTTATTTTCTTTTTGCAGTAGATTTTAACTGTTTGTTTATCTTCAATGGAAAAGAAAAGCGGTAATTTCTCTCCAGTACTCAAGTTCTTCTGACTCCTCCAATATACTCATATTTAATCCAAAGACAATATTACCTTCTAATAACCCATTTGCTGGTGAGACATAATTATCATTACATATAGCAACCAAATTTGTAAATATTTTATTTCCAAATTGTTATGGGAGATCACACATACCAACCATTGAAAGCGGGAGTCCGGTTACACTTCCAACTTTGCCAACCTGCTCCAATTTAAACATTTTATTATTTTTTTAATTTTTTTCAAAATTGTTTTGCAATTAAGATTGAGTCTGCCCCTGTATCAATGAAAAAAGTGCCAATCAACCCATCTATTCAAATGTTTACAAAAACTGATGTTTGTCAATTGCGTAATACCTCAATTTGTTTTTTTTTTATTTCTGTTTTTTTCTAGTCATTTTTTATAGATGACCCTTGCCCTTCTATTGGGAAAGGAGCTGAGACACGTTTTTTCTCAGTTTGCTCTCCATCCTGTGGTTCATTTTCTACAAATCTGTTTGCACACTTTGCTGCAATATGTCCAATCTTATTACAAATTTGGCATCGGATTTTCTCAAAATTTCTGGTCTGGGTAGTTTCTTCCTTTCTAGGAGCTCTGCAATTTCTTGCAATATTCCCTACTTTGTTGCAATTGTAACATGTTACCACCCTCTTATTCTTAGCTGAACATCTAGCTTTAATATGTCCTTGTTCTCCACACTTAAAACAAACAATACTCCTGTTTGGAATTGTTGTTTTCCTTGGTGTTATACCTTGTGCACCCAGCACTTCGTTGTTTAATTTTTGTTTCTTTAAAATTTTTTAAAGCTGACTAAGCTAATTTTTAAGTAATCCCAACTTTTTGGATTTGCTGTCTACTACTCTAATTTATCATTCCGTTTAGCTGTCAAGGTCTCATTTTGTTCCTCTCTAATTGTTACTTCAAGTGCTGTCTCATATGTATCCGGATTGTGAGTCATAACATAATGTCTAACCGGGTCTCTTAAATCATTAATGAACTGACTTTGAACTTTCATCACTTCTTTCTTCAAGTTATTTTTAGCTAATTTCTCAGTTACAGTTCTCCCTGTGGCAGAAACAAAGGTTTTATCTTGTAATGCCCTTAACCTAGTGGCATAACTTTTTACATCTTTTGTTCCAAATTGGATGCAGTTTTGGAAATTTCGTCTACAGATAACAATGGGTTTATAAGCAAATTTCTTAATTAAGGCTTAAAAGACCTACGCACTGTTTAGTGCGTAAGTTTTTTGGACTCAGATGTCCTCATTATCAAAAACAAAGTCTCTGGCTGACCCAGTCATTTTACACCTGGCTATGGAAATTTTGTGCTCATCTGACCATTTAGCCAATTCAGCCACTTCTTCCAACACTTAGAAAAACCATTTGATACTAAGACCCCCTGCCTTTTTTGAAAAGATTTCAAGAGTGCCGCCAAACCCTGACTTGTGGTTTTCAAGCCATCCTGAAATAAATCCACATCCAATTTCAGTTGGATGGTTTGCAGTAAAGCTGTGATTGCATCAGTCATGTTAATAGCAATTTAACACTACTTAAATTCTATGTGAGTAAAAGCAAAAACACTGCTACTAGCAATGATACACCGCTGCCACCAATGTGATGCACATCCCCATGTCAAGTGAGTGTATGAGAATGTGTCTTGGGAAAATGTTAAGCACAATCAATAGTTTTTTTGGTTTTTAATTAGTTTAACATTAGTTTAATAACAAATGATAAATAACAAAGGTGAAACTAAAGGTCAACAGTCACATGAGATATCATAGTTACTGTTCTGTTACTCTTCTGTTATCGACGTTATTGGTGCTTTCAGGATGGAACTTTGATGGTTCTGTCATTTGGTGTGGCAAAACACTTTTAACTTAACTTAGATGGTTCTCTCATCTGGTGTGGCACAACACATAGACACAATTGTTCTCAGCACTCGTATGCCCTCTTATATCCCATCTGTTTTCTCTCAGACTTCCAGCACAACTGAGTTTTTCTACAGTATCTTTGTCCTTTTTGTCACTGATTTTCTCTGATTCATACTTATTGCTCATGATTCTTGTTCTTAACTATCCTCCAACATGTCATCTCATTTCCACTGATTATCATATAACTTGTATAATTTTATAGATAAAATTAAAAAAGGTACTATTTGGATGCGTCATGCATCACAATGTGTATACTGCAGTTTGTATTTAGTATAGCAGTGTATGATTCTTAATGGCCTTTTGCAGTTTCTGTACAAGTTTATATGTCATTTAGTTTTGTTGTTTGCTTATTTACCATTAATGATTTATTCTGTACCGGCTTTATTTAAAGAAGTGGAAAGTGTATGGATTTGTCCTGTATGGTTTTTATAGGTGTTCTTAATGACAATGGTGTTTAGTAGCCAAGTAGGCTTGTTTTTGGACATGTATTTGTTTTCAATGTAAACCAGAAAGTGTCTGCATATTCCCTCTTAGACAGTACAAATTAACTGCACAGGATTAACTGTGAGTGGTTGAAACCAGAACTGAATTTTATTTCTTTCATATACACGAGACCAAATGGCAGATTAGTAAGCCTAACTTCAAGAAGGATACCACGATGTTTTCGCCAGCTCATCTAAGCGTTCAACGCGACGGCGTGTTGAAACCCTGAAGTCCAAAATCGTTCGAACAATGCACAATCCTATGGTCTCGAACCATCTTCTGCTACCATGTTGAAATTACTACTAAATTGCGACATGTTAGAGTTACGCCAAAATAAAGATTTTTAAGACCCAAAACGTTTTCGACCATTGCTGGTCTTCCTCACCATGCTACCATGTTGCAAAAATCTGGCTGCCTGCGCAGTAGAAATGTTTGAAGTAAGCAGTCTAGGTGGCAAACGCTTTATGAAATATCCTAACTAATGTTCAACGACAAATACTGAAGTGCTAGCCGTGTGAGTATAAAGTGTAAAAAAACAAACGTTGCATGTTTGTATGGCGTTGGTACGTACATGATGCCATCCAACCAATGGGATTGAATGACGCCGCAATTGAGTGATTAAATATTCTCAACAGGATCCCACAGCCGGTGTAAGGTTTCCAATTTTACATGTTTCTTTATTTTATAAAATAAATATTATTAATATGTATAATATTCCAAATATG